>JBBPPC010000640.1:0-14771 GCA_038091775.1 Leccinum olivaceopallidum | reverse complement strand
TTGACCCTGCGGCGACGGACGCAGAGGCAGAGGAACACGGTCATAGCCGTGATACACAGTTGGACGTGAGCAAGGGAAGGGCGCCGCCAAGGACGTTGGCGGAGAGGCTGAGGAGGGGCATGACAGGGGAGATGACTGCTGATCTGCAGGCGCTACTGACGCGCGCTAGGCCTGTACTGGCGAAGAGCGAAGAGGAGGAGCAAGCGGCGTCGTCGGGGGCCTCGAGCAAGTCGGAGGGAACAAAAGATCTGACGCAAGTGTTGTCCCGGTTTTTGACGGAGCGAATCGTCGGGCCAGCGTGATGGTATTAGAACTGTTTGGAGTGTACATGTAGAACTTTAGTGGATGCGAAAAGGCACCGTAATCACTTTCTCCCTCTTTTCATGTTGTATTGTTGCATACCCAGGCTGCGATCGATACTGAAGCCCTGTTTATTGACCCAGGCCCCGGCTGGCCTTTTTGGATTCTTAGCGTGATATACGTGAGTAGTTGCGTGGTCACTTTGTTCCGCCACCATTCGTACCGGGTAAGGGACAAGCTCAAGGTTCACTATGTTTCATGTGCTCGTTATCAAGCTGGTTAGCTGCCAGTGGTGCCATGGCATCATTTCTTTGCTTCTACACGTAAATTATGGAATGATGGGAATGTCAATATCATAGGGTACTACTTTCAGCGAAGGACATGGGCTTCCAAATCGTAATCATCCATCATATCTGACTTCTCAGGGCAAGGTAACTTTTTAGCTACAAGCTCCGAGCTGAGCGCTGAGCGCTGTTACGTGCAGTGGCGTTTAAGTGAGTCTTTTTTTGTTGTTTCTCCTACTTGTGCATATTGGCTCAGCCATTGTATGTCCGCCGACCGTCTCCAAGTTGCTTCTGTCCACTTTCTTGGCGGCCTGGCCAACAAATTGGTCACCCATGTTTTCTGGGACCCCTGAACACTGTAATACTAGGTACGTATCAGATCTGGGTCTCGTGACGGATCTCACTCACCATTTTTATGCAGTTTTTTTATGCTATGTATTACCAGTAAATGGGCGCCCATGGGCGCTCACTCCAGATGGAATACTAGAAGCTGTCAGTGGGCAAGCGGGCGGGGGTGGCATCCTCGCATGCTAGTAACACGATCCAGTGGTTGCTGTTCTCCCCCCCTCCCCCCCCAAGTTCCCCGTTAAAATTATATCAATTCCATCGAAGTCCGGCGCAGAATTGGCGTGCGCAACCGAGAATAGGATACCCCACAGGAGGTCGAGGGGGGCTAGCAAAGAGATAAACGGGTCAAGGCTCTGTCTGTTCAATGTTCATGCGACCGGACGGACCTAGAGACATCCGAGGGTGCGACCCTTAACTAGTTGTTACTTCGGTGGAACGACAACTTATCGACGGAAGGAACTATGATGCAGAGCGCGGAGCCTATAGTCGGGATGCGGAGCGTCCGTTCGCAGCAACACTCCGAAACGGAGGCCCTCGTATGTCATGTCATGAGTGGGGTATCCGTTTTGACGTGCCGCCACTACAACTCCCGCGTTCGCCTCGACGATGGTACGCTCAGCAAAGTCGGCAACGCTGTTACACACGCGAGATCTTTTGGCATGGTCGCGACTGTACAGTTGATGATGGCAGACACGGATGCCTGATACACTTCGCCCATGGACGCATGTGAGGCCATCCTGTGATACAAAGCTATACCTGATTGATATGGGCTTCACGAATCAAATCCCGGCTATTCGCATCTCCTGTTATGAAGGCAGGCTTTCTGTTTACAAAAATGAGTGGTGAGTTGTTTGCCCATGCGCATGGAAAACACTTGGACAGCACGGAGGAGTACAGGTATGGGTTGTGTCGTTCGACACTCGGGTGCAAACCTGTCCATTATGCAGAAGACTGCGCTACATCAGATTGAGATGGTTGGGAAATAAATATGATGAAGAACGACTATCAGTCACGTACGGCGCGGGTATCGTATAGGACACGTGTACTGTAATTGACTAACTGGATGTGATCGAAATCGAATGTGAATATGTGCATACTATGGCAGGACAGATTGAGTAACATTGCGCCAGATAGACTGGCTCTCGGCGAAGCCTGCACAATATCACAGATATTGCTGGCAACGGATGTCGATCACCGATTAACGTTCAACCTTGATATGACTCGACCAAGTTCGACAAAGCATTTCGCGCAGTAGGGGTTTTCTGTCTGTTCCGACGGTGGAGTTATCAGAATTCCAACGTATCAATTTTCAAGTCTCCATTCAAAGAGCACCAGCTTATGTAAATGCACTTGTATCAATAACTGGTTAGCACTGGGTGGAGTGATAGTTACTACTCACTGGGCTACGCGGACGATTATCTTCGTTTACATAATTTGTTTGGCAGGCTGGAAGTAGTAGAGCGAGCCTTTAAATTCGCTCGGATAATGACACTATACTAATATTGGCTACCAGGGGCAGAGTACTAAGTGATCAAAGCTCGGTTCCCCCAACCTGAAACAATACCCGTGGTCGACGTCCGTGGTTAGCACAGTTTCCCAACATTGATCTCTTGACCAATTTTTAGTCATGATGCCGCGTTCAACGTTGTGGCCCATTGGCAACGATCAAGTCTGTCGTCCCTCGTTTCTTGCGACTTTGTGGCTTGTCACCAAGTCGTTTATTTTTCCGAGGGTATTTGCACGCTCAAGGATTGTCCCTTCAAAGCCAGGATATTGATATTGGAATGCTGTGGTCTTTGACCCACCAGACCCACGGTTGAATTCACGCAGAGACCGTGTTCTTGCTGTAGCGCCACAGGATGTCCATCTGTTCTTGTCGGTGGCCACAAGCGTTGCTCTTCCACCTGTTTCGTAGCTCCCCTGCCCGCTGCAATGCCCGGTCCATCGCTGTTGCCGACACACCATCACTATGATCCCGTGTGAGATGACCCGGACATCCAGGAGAATGTTCGACTGATCCATTCAAACCGTGCGGAAAAAAAGCTATCCTGCGCAGGTTCAGGTCCCTCTCCGAGGATGCACGGGTTTCAGGTTTCGCCACAATGCACAATATATAAACGGGAGTCTCTGTTCTGCTCTCCCCATCCATTTTCCCGTCTCTTTTCTTATCCATGGCTAGCATTCCCGCTCATCAAGCATTCGCCTATCGTCGTGCCGTCGACCTTCCGGGAAAGGTCTGGGACGCGCTGCAACAGATCGAGGGTGCTGCGAACATCGTTCTCTCATTCGCGGAGAAGGCGTTGCACTCCCCTCACGATGGCATCAGCGAGCAACTGTGGATCGCCCTGTACGATAACACAAACAACGTCGAGTTTGTGTTGTCTTGTACTAGGGGGCTGCTGGGAAACTATCCCATCTTCATAGTTGCTTGCAAGCCGCCCGCCCAAAGCTCCACAGACGGCGATGGGAATCTCGCCGACTCCATGTCGCCGCTTGTCCATCGCCTGCTGGAGCACGTCCCCCCTCAGAGGGTCTTTTCCGTCTTCGCCATCGCGAAGGTGGCGAGGCAGTTTGCTCAGACCTTTGAGACGCACACTGGCATCCAGCATGGCATTCGGATGCTCGCTACTCCATACTATGACGCCACATTCTCCTTCTGTACCCGCGAGACGCTCAGAAGGTCCTCTCTTGCCGCGAGGTCATTCGGGGAGTCTGAGGGCATCGATATTGCCCTCCGTCGAGCCGACATGTCTCAACTACAAGAGATCGCAACCTTGTGCCGACTGTTTTCCGAGACTTCGGTGAGCAAGCTGCTGTTCCTCCAGTGACGTTCTGCGCACATGTTTCTCACACAATCTTTTTTTCCTTCTTTGGGCTTTCGCGTGTGGCGAACAGCCGCCTTTTCGGCTCGACTCCGCCGGCGCGAAATCGGAAGCGAGAGCGTTGATCATGAACCAGCAGGCGTGGGTCCACTTAGTTCAAAAAGAGGGCCAGGCCCCGGAGATCGCATGCCTAGTCGCGACGACGCGAGAGTCGGAAAATGTATCGGCGATCACGAAGGTGTTCACGTCGGAGGCCTGGAGGGGTCGTGGGTGCGCGGCGCGGCTCATGCACCGTGTCTGTCATGAGTGAGTGTCTCGTCCACCCCACCAGCTGCCGTCGCGTTCTAACACACACATCTTTTGTAGGCTTTTGCAGAAGAAAAAGCGGGTCGTTCTTTACGTAGGGAACTCGGATGAGTTAGCGCCTGCGCGTAAAGTATACCACAAAATCGGCTTCCAAGGCCTCAATCCGCAGCAAAACCAGCGAGTACCCGGCGTGGAGAGATGGGTCGAGTTCGGCTTCACAGGCACTACACTTGGGTACTGGTAAATTCGATCAATTTAATTCTTTAGACTTCAGAGTTCCTGCTTCTCCCCATCGACTTTTTTAATACTTTACTTTCCTCTGCTTCTTGACTCCTTTTCTTCCCTTTTCTTGATTGCCTCTTCCTTTGGTTTTGGACATCGTGTAGCATATAATTGGTCATCATTCTCACTAGTATTCTTGTCACAGCTTGTATCGATAGAATTTGCCTTTAGATAGAAATGTGCTGTTTCGTGTGGATGAGGCAGTTCTCATAGCGGGGAATTGACGCGTCTCCACATGCATTTCCCGACTGTTGCATCGCTTACAACCGAACAATTCCATTCTTCAGACCAAGCTGGGTCGTGCTGTATCCATCAATACCATCTTCGACTGTGCCCCCGGTTTCACAGTGGACAATATTACTACAGCATCACAATGTAAGAACCTCCGCGCCGGTTTCGGTGATTAGTACCATGTGCTCGGCTTGTGCACTGCGAGCGCAATTCTGCAACGTCATGCGTCAGCGTCGGCATATCCGCGATGTCCGCGGGTTATCATATTAAAAGCTACAACGATTACTTGCCTCGGTCGATGCAGTCCATCCATCTGGGAATATCCACACTCGGGGATTCGTTCCTTGGAAAATGCAGGGCTACAGGAAAGGAGGGGGGGGAGGGGGTTTGCGCGAACAACGACTTTCGTTAAAACAAGATAGAAGCAGGGGTCAATCGGAAAGATTTCCATACCTCGATCGTAAAGCAATGTCCGGGGCGCATGACCCCCGGTTCTTCATTCACTGCCGAGAGGTATCAGAGGCAGGATGCGGGGATCTAAACAAAACACGAAGGAGGAGCGTACACGTGTGATATATCCAAGGAGGCTGATGAAAGACTTTGCCAATACCGTGTCCTGAGAAAGAATTGCACACCGAATACGGGGCGTCGCGTATCAGTTCGTGGATGGCCCGGCCGATCGAGGAGAACGGGCGGCCGGGCCCGCAGGCGCTGATCCCTGCCTGCAAGGCTGCGTGGGTCATCGAAACCAGGTCACGTCCCTGCTGGTCCTGCAACAAAGCATTTAACTCGTCTGTAACCGCGAGAAAACAAGGCGATACGCACGACATCGCCAACGAACAACGTTTGCGAGGTGTCACCATGATAACCGTTCAGGTAAACAGTTACATCGATGTTGATGATATCGCCGTCTTCGAGCGGCCGACTGGCCCAGGTCTTTGTCAGTTCTCCATGGTTAACGCACGAAAAAAAGCCGTCACACACTCGTCCGGTATTCCGTGTGCGACCACGTTATTGATGCTCGTGCAGCACGACCGAGGAAACCCAGAATAAAGCAGAGGAGACGGGTAAGCATTGCGGGAGACGATGAAGTCGTGAACCGCCGCGTCTATTGCATTCGTGGTTTCCCCTGGCTATATATGCGCATACAGGGGAGGAGGGGCAAGGTCAACACGCCATCCTTCAAGTAGCAGACTATAAGCAAGAGAACCGATACCCACCCGAACAAGCGTCCCACAAAACTCGCGAACCTCACGAGCCAGCTTGGCAGAAGCCCTCACTTTGGTCTCTTCCTCGGTTCCGAGCTGAATCCGACTGTTATCTTTGCAAGTCTCCTCCTGGAAACGTCCTGTGCTGGAAGAACTACAGATTGGCTTGTCTTCCGCGAGAGTCCGTGCATATGGTGGCCTAGCAATGCTACTTGGGACGGTGCGAGGAGTAATGTGTGATACGCCCCACACAAAGGGTTCCTCGGGAAGGATCACACTATAATTTCCGAAAGATACCTCTTCATCTGAGATATGTCTCGAGAATAAGCGCAAACTGTTCTTGGGATTCCGTTTCGCAAGACGACTTGAGATTAACGCGTGTTTCGCGAGTCTCAAAGGATAAACCTTTGAAATCATATCAAGTCGCGACAAGAAACCGAGGCACTTACTTATCGGACTTTAAATTAGACATGGGAGTAGACACAGCCGCAATATGAGTGCGAGATCGATACCGCAGCGCAACTTTGAATCATGGAAAAGAGAACATGCAAGCAAGGCAGACTGTACTATGCGCAACGAGAGACACTAGAGCCCATAGGATTGACATAGTAATGGAATTCTTGACGACATCGATCAAACAAGTTGTTCGATGAAACGATTGGATCCGGATTCCCCGTAATCGTCGCATCTTTCAGCTCTCGGGCGAATAGACCAGAGCACTGAATCTATGTTATGAAAATGTATCGTCTCGAGATCCGCCAATCGACCAAATAGAATAAACGAAACGACTTGTATTCCTGCCTACTAGGCTAGTACTGTATTTACATGATTAAGAAAGGATCTTCCTCCAGAGCCCACATAAGCAAACTAAAAAAATCGACCGCAAAAGAAGCACACCAGACCACAAAAGTGAGCATGCCTGTCGTACCACTTTCCAACAACCACGTGCATATCCAACATTAGAGGTGATTCTGAACTGATCACCTTCCCACCACCCGACCGACTCCAAATCCTCGATAACTCCTTCGTCAGTTATTAAACGACATTCTTTGATAGTGAGTCGGCATTGTGTCTCTTTACGCGTGGAAATGGCGTCGTAGAGAGTTTGCAGATCAGCAACGGATGGATTTGGGTTCCTTCTTCCGTGCACTCTTTCAAGGGTGGTCTGGTACAACTCCAGTTCTTCCAATGCCGGTACAAATATCTCGCCTTGACCTCCATCGGAATGACCATCCTGTCGGTTTCTCGCGAGGTGGTGATAGGGGAGGGAGAACATGGGAGTTATGTTGGGCATTTCATGTAGACTGAATGAGAGATGCTGTACGTTCGAGAGCGATGCCAACATGTCCCTCCAGAACTCGAACGAGACAGATGGTCCGACTGGGAGGAAATGAACACTTTGAATCTTTGTCAAGGGGATTGAGTTATATATGCGGCTCAAGACGAGGTAGTCAGGCTCGCTGCAGCGCATGGGTAAGTCACCAACGAAATTGACTTTGAGGAGAATATCGTCCGACACGATGGAAGAAAAGGAGTCACGGAAATAACAATCAACACGCCGTTCTGACGTGCTAAAGGCGAGTGCGAACTCCCACGGATTGCCCATGATCAGCGAGCGGAAGTTCGGAGAATCGGATTGGCTAATTCTTTGTCCGAGAAGAGATGCCAGTCGGACGTAGTCATCAAGGGTGGAGATATGTATATCTTCGGATGTGTATTCCGACAGAACTTCCAGGCGGACTTTTGTCCTCAATGGGATGTCTACGCAGGACAACAATGCGATAGCTGCCGAGAGTGGGACCCCCCTAATTGACATATTAGAAAGGTGGGAGAGGCTGATCATTGGGGTAGCATCGAATTCTCTGGACAGAAAATCACGAGCACTAGGAAGGGAGCCTTCGACAGATAGTTGTACGAGGTGTGGCATACGACGAAGCACGGCAAGGAAGTCCGCCATCGTGTTGTGGTGAAGGACGATTCTAGCATTGGACAGATGGAGGGTCGTCAAGACACTTGGCCCGAGTGCATGCCATCGTATCGAACAACATGTTGACCTTAGCGTACGGAGCGCTGGAGTGTTTTCCTCGAAAAGCGACCAGGATTTTTCCTCGGGCTGTGGTAAGAAGTCTGATATTTCTAAATGTTGCAGGCAAGGGAGGCGCGTGAAAAGAAATCTGGACAGGATCGGATAGCCGGTTGCATGACTGACCATACCAACATCGAGGCGAAGTTTTTGTATTCGTTGTGAATGGTTCAGTACCTGCTCCACGATCCCAGCCATATGTTCTTGGGAAGGATAAAAAAGGATGTCACAAAGTCTAGTGGAAACCTTCAATGGTATCATCTGCGATCTAGCTAATAGCTCTTGTGTCCAGCGTTGCGGCATTGTGGGGATATAGCTCCAAAGAGTTGGGCAATTGAGAGCCACGTCCCGCCAGTAGCGGCAGACGTATGAAACATTGACCCAACTAGGCACAGTTAGAGTTGAATAACCATAATTATTGTGGATGTAGGACTCCAGGTAGGAGTCGTAGGCGATACTGATGAATATGGATGCAAGTAGCTCGGCTGGAAGGTGGCGAGAAACGCCGGGGGATGAGAGAATATGGCTCTGGTTGCCAAGGCAAGAGTTATGCGGCAAACGGACTCGGTGGTGCGTAATTCTCTTCATCCGTGCAGGCTCTAATTAGTAGTCATAGGGAAGAAGTGTAACTCGAACGCTATAGAGGCATCATAAACATTCGGATAACGAGGGTTAGTACTCGAAGAGTTACCAGGTTCGAACAATATTTTTTGAGCGTTCTTGAAGGTGAGACACGAACAGCGTAAGAGTCAAATGACAAAGTTTCTATTTGTGAGAAAGTGCACTCTGCCTTACCCGACGGAAATTGCCGTTTTCACTGACTTGCCGAAATTGCGTTCAACTTACACCGGAATTCAACTATCCTCCTTCAAAGATGGCCTCCCGCCCGTTACGCCATCGACGACGCGTTCGCAAGCAACGCGCGGCCGGACCAATTATGCGCTTCCCTACGTCAACGAGGACGGCAGGGCGATCAACTTAAGGGACCTGAGCAGGCTCGACGGGGTCTCGACCGCCATTGATTGTCAATCTGGCAGAGGGGTGGGAGATGTGGATCCGTGCTTGGGGAGGAGCGAAGAAGGGGATGGGGTGGAGGAAGAATACCAAACTTGGGTGTATCATATCGGCATTGGTGGCTGCTGCTGAGCGAGGTCCCGTTGGACGACCACGTGTCGGTGAGGGGTGACCGTAAGTCGAGTAACGAACTACTTATAGATTTTGGGCGTTCGTCGAGATGCCACCCTGCGCATGTACTTACTGCGTGCTATCGCGGGAGGACGCGAGAAAGGATGCGGTATATACGGACCGAATACTCGGAGTCTATGGGGCTTGACTTGTAAGGCAAGTCCTTTCCACGATATCGTTTGCTGCCTGTGAGACCTCGAAGAACCTTTGTCTAGCAAGGTAATGCGAGTGACTCTAATTTGTGTTTTCGTGCCTGCAATGTTTCTTGCAGGTTCATGGACATCTGAGAGGCCTAAAACCCTCCCCCTCATGGGAGTCGGGGAATGTCAATAACCTGAAATTAATTGGTGATCGCTGATCAACACACCCTATGATACTACTAGTACATACACGAACACACGTTGGACAAGGAAAAAAGAGACGAACGTGAGACGAAACGTACGTATGTACAAGACTCGATCAATGAGAATTATGACCGCCTTCCATAACATGGCACATCAAAATTGCACGGCTACAAAGAGTTGGACAGTTGAACAAACGTTGTCAGAGTGAACAGATACACATAAGTAAATTCGGGTGTGGTGGTTAGAAAAGACTTTTTTTTGGCTTGGCTTGGCCTGAGATTGATCAGTCAACCAGTTAGTCAGTCAGCGAGGAGATGGTGAGCCAGCGCGGTGGCTTACTGGGGTCTAACACCAGCCCTCCACATCTGGAGACTTGGAAGCTCAGGCCTGATCGCTGTGTGAGGCCCGTGACTCGCGCTCTCCACGTGCTGCGCGAGCGGCATTGATCGCACGAAGGAGTGCGCAGTGCCCCTGCGCGGCTTCTGGGTAGGCAGCGAGGAAACTCGCCTCATCCGAGTGATACCTGGGGAAGAAAAAGAGGTGATCAGTCATGCATATAAATGATAGGGGCAATATAATATTTTGTCGGTTGCATGAGATGACGAACGAACTAACCTGTTGATGAACTCGAGCGCAATCACAGATCGCTGTTGGCACTTGGACGCAAATAGCCGATTGTTACCGCGAGTCCAATCGTGGTGCCAGTCTTTGAGCGGGGTGTGGAGACCGAGCGCCGGATCACCTTCGTTCCAGTGCTTAACGATGTCTCGCCATGACTCGCTCTTCGCACGGCGACCGCCGTCAGGGTTACGGACCGGTACATCCGGTATGAACAGCCCAGGAGTTGGGAGCGGCTTGTCGGAGGCGCCGGTGTCAGTAGCACAGTGCGGTAGTGGACTCGGGGTTGCACCGATGGGCCTGGAACCCGCACTCGAGCTGCTTGTCTCTGGTAAGTCGGCATGACTACCGTGCTGCCACTGGGAGCTCGAAAGCGAGGGCTGTTGTACCCCTGAGAGTGACTGATTCGCCGGAGACCGGGGGGTTTGAGCGGCAGGTCCTTCATTAAACCTCCCCACTGAAAAGGGGGGGATGGAACAGGAAGCCCGTCTTTCGTTGCGAACGCTGCTGATGGCTGTCGCACAAGGAGGAACCCTAATGCTAAAAGGCCTCATCCCGGACCCTTCGGCCGAGTTGCTAGCAGGGACAGCGGCAGCATCAGCATCGACAGGCGGTGTGTTCGTCATGCCAACCGGCGCTTGTACTGCGCCGAGTGCAACCACGAGGTCGGAGATGCTGTCCGCCAGCTTGTTGACGGCGCCACACACCCCCTCCATCTGAGTCGTCAAACCTTCAAGGTCGGCGGCTAACGTGTTCATCGCCAAACGCAGACCCTCCACCGAATTGTGGTTGACGGACGCGGCTCCTCCCATCAACGGCACGTTGGCATTGCGCAATTCAGGAATATTGTATTGGGGTGCAAGCGCCTTGCTGTAATCTGTGCAGGTGTTGTAACGCGAACGAAGCTCGTCGACCTCTTCGATGAGGTGTCGGACGAACTTGTCTCGTGCCAATGAGCGCGGCATCGTCCTTCTGATTAATGTGCGTCTGCGGTTGGGTGCTGGTGTAGGGGAAGGTCAAAACGTCGATTTGATATGAGTCGTGACTAGAGTGACCGGTGACTTCGTACGAATCATATGATATTGTGTTCGTACCGTGTCATTGTACGGAGCTCGCGCCGCCATCTGCACGATGTTACATAGGAACCACTTGCACAAAATCAGAATCCCGCCATCGTCATCGCTTCCAATCCCAGCCGCATCTGCCATCAATTTTCGACATGTCGACACTCACCAACCCATAACATCACGAATCCCAATCCTCGAGCACAAACGCAAGCACCCCAAACGCAGACGCAGCCTCCGTCGTCCCCCGTGCCAAACTTTCCGCCCCACGCCGCACGTACCGTACCAGCCCATCCAGCTCCCCCGACAACTTTTCCAACCGCGTCGATATTGAAAATGCATCTCCCTCGCATCCCTCTTGTCCTTCGGCGTAGTACGAAGCCAGCGACGGTTCGGATAGCCCCCTTTGCGAGGTTTGTTCGCCCTCGGCAGGGTCTGCGTCATCAATTCCCAACTCCAACTCCGAGTCCGCATCAGATTCCGAATCGTCGTCTGTATCAGCCTGAAGAGGCATAGAAAACCCAATGACGTCCTTACGCTGTCGTCGCTGCCGACGACTTCGGTGCCGCCGTATGCTGATCGACAGACGCGAAATATCGTGTGTCGTGTCCCCGCGAACGTGGTGAAAAACGTCTGAAAGCGAAGACACATGTCCAGGATGCTCAGTATCGCTTTTGAGAGCGAGGAGGTCTGGGAGACGGTAATGGAGGAGAATGACCAGTGTAAATAGAATAAAATAAAACGCAGTGAAGAAATAGACGGACGGTAGAGTCAAGGAAGCATTTGCATAATAGGGTTTCAAGGCTAAGGTGAACGTAGTCGTCAATCGGCGGTACGCAAGTAGCATGATGGAAAGTAAAACGCACTGTTCGTTGTGAAGTTTGATCATCTCATCGAGCGTCTTTGCTTCTTTGAATGCAGACTTGAATTTGAGCACTTGAACGTGAATCACCTGTATCAGAGTCAGACCATAAACAATATAGAACATTAAACTGGGAGAGAGAAGCGTACGTTCATGGTGAGAAAATTGAACAATGTACTGTAGATTATTGTCAGTATATATCGACCGAATTGTCCGCGCTCCATCACGGCTTACGCACTTGATGAACCACGAGAGCCTCCCTCGCACTGCATAAAGCACCTTGAGCTCTGACCTTAACCCAACGTTCGCCATCGCTCCGCGGAGCAATATCCTCTCTAAAACGCATTTCGCCCTCCTCACTTGAAGTAAAAATGTGAAGAGAGTGCAATAACTCTGGAGGATGCTCGGGGTGAATATGTACGTCAACGGAAAAGGCAAGGCGTATTCGACGAGCAGTCCGTCGATAGCCTTCACGGTATCAGAGATCCTAGTCGCCTTGGAACCTCTGTATGATAGCCGGATAAGGGAGGCGTCTATCCAGTGCGACTTGTTTGATTCGACAACATCCCTGAAGGCGCTGTTCAGGAAATGAAAGTCGTTCCATGCTTGTTGGCCATCCATCTACGAGGGACTCCGCCAAATCAATGTCACGAGGAAAAGGGGGAAAAGGGTACTGCTCGTGATCGTACCTTGGCGAACAGGACATCCGTAAAGTTGCTGATCACATCTCCTTTCGTCATCAGGTACAGCCCTTCCACGGCCGCAAGGTGGCGTAATAGTTCACATTCCTCCGTGAGGACCCGTGATAGTCGGAGGCCAACGGCGAGACAATAAGATGAAAGTTCATCTGATACCAAATCCGACAACGAGTCAGAATCTCTCAAACTTGTTGCGCTGGATTGGAACAACTGTGTAAACGTCCTCCAATCAAGAAGAGGATGTTGCTCGCTAGTTGCGTTTTCAGCGAAGAAATGGACACCCATCGCTCGAAGTAGTCCAACAGCCTTGCCGGCTCCTAAGACGTGGTCGATCACCGTCCCAAAGAACGCCGGAACAGCAAACTGCTTCCTCCCTCCATCTTCCAAAACGACTGAACTTCGAAGGACGTAACCGTCTGCCCAGAGATCAGGATCCATCAGCGGAAGTTCGTTGTCTTCGATGAAAAATTCTTCATCGAGGGCTTGAATGTCATCCGCAGAATCCCAGACATTACGGACGGGCATTCCGTCTTTAAGCCATTTCCCAGTCATGCACCAGATTGGTTCCGAGGTCTTTGCAAAGACAGTCACAAGAGAGTCGGAGGCGAGAGTATGCGAAAGTTTTCATCGTCGGCTTCTGGCGATAATTCGGTCACCTGGGTGACGAGCGACTGGCATAGTGGCAGAAGGCGCGTAGTTTGTCGGGTTGGAGGACGCGATAGGCGCGAACTTGGTCGCGTTGAGATGCGTGAGTGCGGTCTGAACGTCGATGCGCTCGAAGGCGGTCGTTGAGCGAGGCTCGAAGACGGTCTTTGTATTCTTGAGTGGGGCCGGGTGGCAGAGGTGGGGGTGTTCATAACCGCTCAGTTGTGGTGGCAGTGCAGGTCAACTTGACCCTCTACAGTACTTCGACATGTCCTTCATCGCAAAAAGTGCCAGGTTTTGTGTCGCTGCGCGTCGTATTTCGCGTGGGGGCCCCCAGGGTGGCATTTTGTGTCACCAAACCTACGCTACCTCGACGCGTACCTACCCCGCTCGCTCTGCCGCATCCACCTCTCGCGTAACAAAAGCTCCAGCCAGCACAACTACAAACGAAATCAGCCGAGAAGACATCTCTGAAGCCGTAGCGGATGTAGCTGGCGTACGCGAAGTACTCAAAAACGACGTACCTCCAGAAAACGGCCTCTCTCCAGAGTCCGGGTCTTTGCGCGTTTCTCAAACCGCGTTTCCCGGGGATTTTGTATCAGGGAGTGATAATGGAGCCAGCGATTGGTCGAAGAGCTACCACGGTCTTTCCGTGGAAGCATTCCCAAGGGAAATTGCGGAGATTCTCCTCTCACCCCTTGAGCAATTGGACATCGAGATCAAACCTGGTGCGTCCCATTCTTCATCGCTGTCGATTATTCCTGACCTATTTCACTGCAGATGGACTTCTTTACCTTCCAGAAATTAAATACCGTCGTATCTTGAACAAGGCCTTCGGACCTGGCGCATGGGGACTCGCTCCAAGAACGGAGACAAACGTGGGTCCAAAGATAGTCAGCAGAGAGTACGCCCTCGTTTTCCAGGGACGGTGGGAGTTTTACTACACGACGCGTTCCCCTGACTAACGAACCCACTTTGCAGACTCGTGGCTATAGCTCGAGGTGAAAACGAGTATTTTGATCCCTCCGGCATTCCTACTGCTGCCGAAGGATGCAAGAGTAATGCTCTTATGAGATGTTGCAAGGACTTGGGCATTGCACCAGTCCAATCCTCACAGCAACCAAGACGACACCCCAAGACGAGATCCCGCCAGTCACCCCAGAACTGCTCTCAGTTGCCCCAAAGATCCCAGAGCCCGAGTTCCTGGACCTGAATGCTACACAGCACGACCGCGTATCCGCCCTCCGCAAACGGCGCCAGTCCTACTCCGCTCCCCTGACTCCCCCAATTGAAGTCGACTTCCCACAGGCTCCCGTCGTATCACCCCCAAATATTCAATATACCAACGGTGAGCTCGCTAATTACGAGTTTGTCGTCCCCTGTTACGACTCGGAGGTTTTATCGGCTAAAATCGAGAGAAGAAACCCATGTACCTGCAGTCTCGTAATGATGTGGTAAGGGAAGACCCCGAAGACAGGTTAAAAAATATTT
>JBBPPC010000639.1:0-14789 GCA_038091775.1 Leccinum olivaceopallidum | reverse complement strand
GCATAACACAAAGCTGATTCACTTACATAAGCGGTGATGAAGCATCCGCCGATCATCCACACGGCTATCGGGAGTCGGGACACGACAAGGACCTACACTACACGGTATTGACCCAGACAAATTCCAGTGTTTCGGCGTATCTGCCGAGGACAGTGTGATGCAGTCGCATCTGCGGACGGAATGACTAATTCCCATTGACGATGGTATCTGACGACTGTCTCCTCAATGTCTCCTTGTGCAACTCGCGGATTGTTGACCTGCTGGTGGCAGGACTTAAGTATCGGTTGGTGCCTGGGTCCGATGATATCCAGAGTACTCCACTGTTCCGAAGAGACGTTGCAGGGTGGAAAACTTGCGCCAGCATTGCATCATGATTGCACAGTGAACTGGCTCACAGTGAAAGGTGACATCCCGCAAACTGGGATGAGATGTCTGCTAAAGCGAGATGTAGTACCTGGTGGGTCATGTTACTCGTGTTATGACATACTGTTGTTCTAAATCACCATGACACTGGGTTTTTCACATTTGAGTAACTTTGAATTCGTCCAAGCCATTCATCGTATCAGCCGTACCAATTGTGGATATAAATGTGACACCAGGCTTTGAATTTGAACATTGAACGTTCGAACGTTATCGGATGTTGGTAAATCATACCTAGGGGTACCTTCGCTCTAGGGGTCACGAGCCGAGATACCGGTCGGAAGTCGGAAGGTGGAGGGGCGGGATATGGGGAGGGACATGAACGAGGTTTACCTGTGGGATCGCCCGGTTGAACTTGTCATCGTTGAAGAGGCGCAAAGCATGCTGTTGCAAGATGATGATCACCATGGTTAACGTGAACATTGAACGTTCGAAGTTTGAACGTTATCGGATGATTCGGATGGTGGTAAATCATGCATCATGGTTCATACCCAGGGGTACCTTCGGTCTTGTATTCGCTGTCGCAGACCCGGGTCTCATGTTGGCACGCCCCGAGCATCAATGCTGTCAGGACTCCCCTCAGTTTCAATGACCTTGATGCGCCTTCCGCGCTGCAGCTTCAGTGAGGACTTGATGAATACGCGTCATTCCATTTTACCCAAACACAAACCACCTTTCAATAGTAACAGTATCGCACTGCACCCTCGGCGTACGAACTTTTGACAAGCAGAATTATAAATACTGAGAGTCACAAGAAAACATCCTGTCTTGCCATCCTTCCCCTGACGATCAATCAGGCAGGACAACTCCTACACATCGTTTCCTCTATCCTCGAGCTGGATTTCCTCCCCACCTTCCTCGCCCGGACGGCTATCCACACCCGCAAACGCGATCCCAGAGACAGAGTGATCCCGTCCAGCAACGTCCCCAGAACGCGAAGAGATCCCAAAAGCACTATCAATCCCTTCCAATCGACCACGGCTGTCCTTGTCGTAAAGCTGACGCATGCTGATCACAAATCGGGGCATGATAGGGAACATGGTGGTGATGTAAAAGAGGATGAGGATGAGATCCCAGAGAGGGGTAAACAGGCCCCCATCCGTGTCTGCTATCACGACGGTGATATTGTTGAGCAAACTCCTGTGTCGTGGCGCAAAACTTGATCAGCGATGCCGTCCTAGATTGCGCGCGCGCAAGGACCACTAGTAGCAAAGATATGACGAACAACGTACACAAAGAGATAAGCAACGCCATCCTTGACGATCAATGACATGTATCGGTTGGGCTCCCAACGCCCCGTCGCCTTGTACATTGCGGTTGATTCCTTCACCAACGGAATGAGAGCAAGGATCAATATTAGGACATCAAAGAGAATTGGCAAGATGACCACATATTTCACGTAAGGGCCGATTACAGGATACACCACAGTGCAAACCGAGTAATCGAGCACTTGGCTGGTTCCAACTACAAATGAAAGACAGAAGGGGGTAAAGTTCACATGTATACTCATCATTCCAACTGGGTGGAGTCATACCTGTGGCATCGACGTGTGGAAATAAAAGGATAGCTTCCTCGACGAGTACTTGAACCACCCTAAGCGTGTAGCAAAGCAGAAGGATAATAAGGATGATTTTTGAGCGATTCCACATTGCATGAACACGCAGAACCATTAACACTAATCAAAGTCAAAATAACTCAATGAAATAATACAATAACCATCTAACTCACATGAGGAGGCACAAATGAATGCTGCAATTGCCCAATTATTCGAGTCAATGATACCAGTACCTTTGCAGGTATAGATATGATTAACTGATCAAGCATCGTCGAGGACGTAGATTAAGAATGCTTACACCTAGTAACCGATTGTGAACAGGTATTTTAAAACAACGAAATGAAACCACGTACGTCTATCACCGCAACAAATTCTCATTAGATTCATTCGTTGAAAGGAAGAACTAACCTTGACAGGTCCAGGCACGAACGTGCTGCCAACTTGAAATAAACAAAGTCATCATACTGAGCCTTGACTAATTGCATTGAACGTACCAAGCGAGTTGTTTCTTGAAACCAAGTCAAAGGTATACTGTACTTTCCATGATCGCGACTCACATTGCATAATAGATACCAACGTAACGGACCTGTGCGAGTCAGAGTATTGTGCATGAGCCACTCTGAGAGCAAGGTGCCGGAAGATTTTACACACAATAAGATACAACAAGGTCACCCATGTCCAGGACTTGTTCTGCAGTTCCATCAGTGGACGGATGATTGCTTTGAAATGTGTGTTGTCTGACCCAGATATACTCAACCTATGAAGAGACTATTGAATAAACAGTAATGGAGGAAACACCATGTATACCTCGCTGGGAAACATGAGGACTGTTGACGAAGCAGTCCCAATGTTTAGTGTTACATATATGTTGAGTGTGCACTTCAATGCTCACTATAATCATAGACCACGGCGGTCACCATTGCAACTGCATGGCAGTAATGATGTTAAATCAATGAGCAACAATATGGTTTGCAAAGAGCCATACGGGATAAATAATCGTTCCAGAGCAGTAACTGAACGGCCGACTGTAGGTCAGATGACATGGCGTGAAAGCGAATGTCAGGATCTGGATAATATTTGTGGTAATAGCGAAAGACGATGAGGGTGAAAGGATTTAATAGACCCAGTCACCTGGCAGGAAGTGCAGCTTATATTGCCAGTCAAAGCATGGGTCGGTAATACATTCAATTTTCCGACACAGCGCAGAGAGGCAGAAATACCACCGTCAAGAAGTTGTCACCCACAGCCCGCGATAAGCAGATGCAGGCACGCCTTGAAGGCGGCGCGTGATGATCATGCATCTACTAGCATCGATCTTCGTTTCCAAATGGTATGCCGGGGCTGCAAATACTCGAATTCCTACAAGTAAGCTCGCAAAGCACGGCTCGAAGCAGTTGCCTTGAACTGGCAGGATTGTTTTCTTGAACCAAAGAAATCTTCTGAAATCAGGTCGTTGCGTCAGTTAATAGAAACGACTCGATATGATACATATCGCGACATGCCCAGGTCCGAGGAGGAAGCGATCGCGCCAGCCACGGAAGGTGATGAAAAAGAGCTGATACCACTGCCTTCAACAATCTTCGTAAGATACCACTGGGCACAGAGAAGCTAAGCTGGCACGTGTCGGTTCAACGTTGAACATCGACGATGCTTCATGTGCTGTTGATCAAGACACGAGTTGTCGTGCGGGCTGTTCCTGCTGATCGCGGCTGTCAGTTGAAGCGCTGAAGAGTCGTTGTGACAAGGCTCGTCCCCCGGGCCAGCACGTGCCAACTGCCATCGTTGAAAGAGACCATGATCAAGACGCCAAGTAGTAGATTTTGCTCTCGCAGCGATGCAAAGTGTCTATGACAGCAGCTTGTTCTCCTCACAGCCTCATAGGCAGTTCGATCATTAGACTAGGTTTACCTATGGTGTCGCCAGGCTGATCTCGTCATTGAGTTGCAGAGGCGCAAAGCCTGCTGTTGTAGTCTCCCGTTAGTACCCGTAGGCAGACACCTAGGCAGGGAGACTTCCTTCTGTTAGGATGCTGTTTCAACGGTAATGATCACCATGGATTTGAACATTGAATGTTTGAACGTGAACGTCGGCGGATGGTGGAAAATCGTGCCCAGGGGTACCTTGGCTCTTGTATTCGACGCCGTCGCCGACCCGGGGCCGTCAGCCTGGACTCCCTTCAGTTTCAATGACTTTGATGCGCGCTGCAGCTTCAGTGAAGATTTGATAAATATGAATATGCATCATTCTATTTTACCCACATCCGCGCAAACACGAGCTACCTCTCAATAGTAAGTATACTAGTATCACACTGCACCCTCGGCGTACGAACTTTTGACAAGCCAAATTATAAATACTGATCGCAAGAAAACATCCTGTCTTGCCATTCTTCCCCTCAGTGACGAACAATCAGGCAGGACAACTCCTACACATCATTTCCTCTATCCTCGAGCTGGATTTCCTCCCCACCCTCCTCGCCCGGACGGCTACTCACGCCCGCGAACGCGATCCCGGAGACAGAGTGATCCCGTCCAGCAACGTCCCCAGAACCCGAAGAGATCCCAAAAGCACTATCGATCCATTCCAACCGACCACGGCTGTCCTTGTCGTAAAGCTCACGCATGCTGATCACAAATCGGGGCATGATAGGGTACATGGTGGTGATGTAAAAGAGTCCGAGAATGAGACCCCAGAGAGGGGTAAACAGGTTCCCATCCGCGTTTGCTATCGCGTTGGTGATATTGTTGAGCAAAGTCCTGTGTCGTGGCGCAAACTTGATCAGCGATGCCGTCCTAGATTGCGCGCGCGCAAGAACCACTAGTAGCAAAGATATGACGAACAACTTACACAAAGAGATAAGCAACGCCATCCTTGACGATCAAGGACATGTATCGGTTGGGGTCCCAACGTCCCGTCGCCTTGTACATCGCGATGGATTCCTTCACCAACGGAATGAGAGCAAGGATCAATAATAGGACATCGGAGAGAATTGGCCAGATGACCACATATTTCTCGTAAGGGCCGATTACAGGATACACCTCAGTGCAAACCGAGTAATCGAGCACTTGGCTAGTTCTAACTAAAAATGAAAGACAGAAGGGGGTAAAGTTCACATGTGTACGCATTATTCCAACTGGGTAGAGTCATACCTGTGGCATCTCTTTGCGGATTTTAAAAGATAGCTCTCAAGACGAGTTCTTCAACCACCCTAATCGCGAAGCAAAGCAGAAGGATAGTAAGGATGACTTTTGAGCGATTCCACATTGCATGAACACGCAGAACCATTAACACTGGTCGAAGTCAAACAATGAAATAATACAATAACCATCTAACTCACACGAGGAGGCACAAAAGAATACTGCAAATGCCCAATTATCCGAGTCAACGAGACCAGTACCTTTGGAGTATAGATATGATTCCCTATTGCTTTGAAATGTGTGTTGTCTGACCCAGATATGCTCAACCTATGGAGATATGATATTGAATAAACAGTAAGGGAGGAAACACCATGTATACCTCGCTGGAAAACATGAGGACTGTTGACGAAGCAGTCCCAATGTTTAGTGTTACATATATGTTAAGTGTGCACTTTAATGCTCACCATAATCATAGACCACGGCGGTCACGATTGCAACTGCATGGCAGTAATGATGTTAAACCAACGAGCAAAGATACGGTTTGCAAAGAGCCATACGGGTTACATAATCGTTTAAGAGCAGTAGCTGAACGGCTGACTGTACGTCAGATGACATGGCGTGAAAGTTAATGGCAGTGTCTGAATAGTATATGGGTTAATAGCGAAAGACGACGAGGGTGAAAGTATTTAATAGACCGAGTCACCTGGCAGGATGTACAGCTTATATTGCCACTCAACTGAGCATGGGTCGGTAATGCATTCAATTTCCCGACACTGCGCAGAGATGTAGAAATGCTGTCAAGAACTTTGTCGCAAACAGTTCGCGACAAGCAGGTCAGGCATACCATGGCGGCGCATGATGATCATATCATCTAACATTGATATTTGTTTCCCATGAGTATCGGGCTGCAAAGACTCGCGAAGCAGTTACATACTTACCTTGGCTAGTAGGATCGTTTACTTGAACCAAGGCAATCTTCTGAAATCGGGTCGTTACCTCTATCAATGGAAACGACTAGATGATACACACATCAAAATGTGCTCAACTTGGAGTTGGACGAAGCAATCAATGCGATCCCGCTGGCCATCGAAGGTCATGAGCTGATAGCACTGCCTTCAATCTTTGCAAGATGATATTGGGCGCAGATCGGAAAAAGGTATCGCTTCAATGATTGATCAAGACACGAGTTTTTTGATGGTTGATGATACAGGCTGTTTCTGCCAATCGCGCTCCTGGATGCCTCGATTATTGCATGGAATGCGACGAAGAGCCACCGTTGTAATAGTTGATGATCGATGAAGACTCAGCGCCCCCAGCACCTGAAGGCTGACGTTGAAAGAGACCATGAATCTGATCATCATCTGGCAAGACGCTACCAAGTAGTAGATTTCGCTCTCGCAGCGATGCAAAGCGTCTTTCGACAGCTGTTCACAGCATCATTGATAATCTGGTCATCAAGCGTGTCGGACTGCGGCTGAGTAAGCAGTGCATGAGGCCGGAGTGCAAACTTGAAACTTGAAGCTTGAAGCTTGAAGACTCGTTCATCGTTGAATCAGTTCTCATCCTCGTATCCCTTGCACCGAACAAGCCGTACCGGTACAGTAGTGTTATGAGCACGCCTAATTCTTCTATTCATCGATACTACACTGAAGCAAGATCCCCTTGCATACCTTTCGTTAGAGATATCTCAGCTGCTGTAGCGGCTCCTCGCATCCCAGACACAGGCACGTATCCCATCATGATAATGCCACATCGTCTGATGGTCATTGCGAGACATCAGGTTTCGGGACCAGGACGATTGCACCCCTCTAGGAACCTAACATTGACGGGCTCACCAGTGAAGGTAACAACAGAGTCCCGCATGATGCTAAAGTGTATCTTTCAAGTTTCGAATACTCCCTCGTGAGGAGCGGTGAGGATCCACTGTAGAGGAAGGTTGACAGTTTATATCCTGGCCTCCGATTGGCTTCTGTTGTCGCGGGGGCAAAGATGTAGAAGGTGAAATGTTTGACGCGTCTGGAATGGGGGTAGTGGGGTAGGAACGGAAGGCGGGAGAGTAGGCGTAATAATACTCGTCTTCATCGGCGCGGAGCGGAGAGGGAATAGAAGAGTTGTCGATAAGGTGCACTTGAGAATGAGCACGGTCCGGGGCCCACTTTCCGGGGACGGACTGGACAGGGACGAGGAGATCCGGCTTGAGTTGGGGGAGGTGGACGACAGGGGGTTCGTGAGCCAACTTTCTCTTTCAGCTGAAAGCGAAGAAACTAGTAAAACTGGAACGCTTTGGACGGACTGGAGGAGAGACGGAGCGGTTGGCTGGAACTGGAGACTCGCCTATGCCGCCATCGGGGATGAGTGGGTCGGGGAGTTCAAGGTCACCGAGGTCGAGGTCAATGTCGAGGTCTCTGGAGGGACGAACAAACTGTGGTGGCTCGCGTGCTTGGTGTTTTTCACGGGACGGAGAGAGACGAGCAGGCAAAAGACACCAAAGCACGGCGGGACTCTTGAGGACCATCGAAGGTGACATCCACTTGATCACTCCATGGACGGACGCTGCTTTAAATTTTGTGTCGCGTCTTGTACCCACGGGCTAATTGACGTGAGTCAATGACGAGCCATCGCACTCCACTTCGGCGCGTATCACAGGGATCTCTCTTCGCACTCTCTCGCTCGCACCAGAATACAGATGCACCACACGGTCTCGGTTTCATCGAACCCGCTCTCTCAGAGCTCGTCGACGAGGCTGAAGCACTACACGCAAACGTGGACAGCCTTCGTCGTCTCAGTGATTCACTCCGCTCTTTCAACGAGAGCTTTGCCAGTTGGCTGTACGTGATTGATATGAACGCCCTCACCACAGACTGGCTCCAAGTGTGTACTGGTTTCTCCGTACTGCACAACATCTGATGCGCATAACAGGCGCCAACAGACGCCTCGTTTCATCTCGCAGATAAACGCGCAGGCACGGTCCATGGCTCCGTTCCTGCCTGACATCCCTGATTCCCCCTGGTGTTCACAGTGCAAGATGTCCAAGCAGCCAGTGCAGAGGCAACAAAGGCAGCCCCCCTACCACCACCTCCGGACGCGAGTGAGGTAAACTGCAACGAGACGACAGACTACGAAATAGCATCCTCTGCCGTCATCTCCACCTCCGCCGCCAACAAGTCCGATCCAGCCCCAAAAGCCGTCCCGAAGAAAAAGGGAAAACCAAAACTGACTGCCAAGGAAAAGAAAGAACGCATGGTATGATCTTCTCTTCTTTCTTGCATCCCTCAAATGTGATTCCCGCGCGGGTAGATGGCAATCGAAAAAATTATCATGTCTCTTCCGCTCGAGTTCCGTGGAAGCGACCCTGTATGTGCAGTCTTAATCTCCGCCGCGACAGAGTATTGACGCCAACCCCTCAGGGTCTACGCCGACACATGGAAATGGTCATCGAGTTCATGATCGACAGCGACGGTCGCGGCGTCAAGCGTATGTTTGCTCACATACGCGCCCATACCCCGATCTTATCGTTCATTTACACGTCTGCAGTCGTAGAGCTCGTCAAACCGCCCGATCTCAATCAAGCTCGAGTCAACAAATGTCTGATCGCTATCGTGAACAGAAAAATCGCCCACAAGGACAGTGCTTCCGTAAGCACCAACTATCATTTTTCCTCTTACTGCAGATGAAATGACGATCGGCAGGGTTCAGTGTTGTACTACTGGCGTGAATTGTCTTGATGGATTGTCCGTACACGTCCCTCTGTCCGCGTCAGAACGCCGACGTTGTGTCGATGCTAGTTGTACAGTTGCCGCTAATGACTCCACTAGGTACAGTCATCGCTTATGGGGAATTGTGTGTCCAAGGCTGAGGGCGACTTCCAACGCTTCGGCTAACGAGTTTATTGGGCTTGATCAATGATCACGGACTCGGCGAAATTAGTATCTTCCACCGCCAATTCTCATCACTGAGCGACGAGTGTTTGGCGTTTCCGGATCACCGGTTATTTAACACCCCGGGGATTATTATGATACTTGAGGCCGAAAGCCACCTCGCATCAGCGCCCACTCGTGTCCGGAACTTTTATTCCTCCACACTATCGTCTGCTCTACTGGCTCCGTATGGCATTCATCATGCGAGGCATGAGTTTCACCCCTCATCTTTACCTATGTATGACACGGAGCTGATTCACTTACATAAGCGGTTATGAACATCCGCCGATCATCCACACGGCTATCGGGACACGACAAGGACCCACACTACGTACTGACCCAGACAAATTTCAGCGTTTCGGAGTATCTGCCGAGGACAGTGCGATGCAGTTTTACAGGGTGGAAAACTTGCGCCAGCATTGCATCATGATTGCACAGTGAACTGGCTCACAGTGAACCGGTGACATCTCGCAAACTGGGATGAGATGTCTGCTAAAGCGAGATGTAGTACCTGGTGGGTCATTTTACTCGTGTTATTATGACATACTGTTGTTCTAAATCACCATGACACTGGGTTTTCACATTTGAGTAACTTTGAATTCGTCCAAGCAATTCATCATATCAGCCGTACATGTTGATATAAATGTCACACCAGGCTTTCAAACATTTGAACGTTATCGGATGGTGGTAAATCATACCCAGGGTACCTTCGCTCTTGTATTCGCTGTCGCAGACCCGGGTCCCATGTTGGCACGCCCCGAGCATTAATGCTGTCAGGACTCCCTTCAGTTTCAATGACCTTGATGCGCCTTCCGCGCTGCAGCTTCAGTGAAGACTTGATAAATAGGCATCGTTCTATTTTACCCAAACACGAACCACCTCTCAATAGTAACAGTATCGCACTGCACCCTCGATCGTACGAGCTGTTGACAAGCCAAATTATAAATACTGATCACAAGAAAACATCCTGTCTTGCCATTCTTCCCCTGACGATCAATCAGGAAGGACAACTCCTACACATCATTTCCTCTATCCTCGAGCTGGATTTCCTCCCCACCCTCCTCGCCCGGACGGCTATCCACACCCGCGAACGCGATACCAGAGACAGAGTGGTCCCGTCCAGCAACGTCCCCAGAACCCGAAGAGATCCCAAAAGCACTGTCGATCCCTTCCAACCGACCACGGCTGTCCTTGTCGTAAAGCTCACGCATGCTGATCACAAATCGGGGTATGATAGGGAACATGGTGATGGTGTAAAAGAGGAAGAGGATGAGATTCCAGAGAGGGGGCAACAGGTCCCCATCCGCGTCTGCTATCGCGATGGTGACATTGTTGAGCAAATTCCTGTGTCGTGGCGCAAAACTTGATCAGCGATGCCGTCCTAGATTGCGCGCGCGCAAGAACCACTAGTAGCACAGATATGACGAACAACGTACACAAAGAGATAAGCAACACCCTCCTTGACGATCAAGGTCATATATCGGTTGGGCTCCCAACGCCCCGTCGCCTTGTACATCGCATTTGATTCCTTCACCAATGGAATGAGAGCAAGGATCAATAATAGGACATCGAAGAGAATTGACCAGATGACCAGATATTTCACGTAAGGGCCGATTACAGGATCCACACGAGTGCAAACCGAGTAATCGAGCACTTGGCTGGTTCCAACTACAAATGAAAGACAGAAGGGGGTAAAGTTCACATGTGTACGCATTATTCCGACTGGGTGGAGTCATACCTGTGGCATCTATGTGTGGATTGAAAAAGATAGCTTCCTCGACGATTATTTCAACCACCCTAAGCGTGTAGCAAAGCAGAAGGATAGTAAGGATGACTTTTGAGCGATTCCACATTGCATGAACACGCAGAACCATTAACACTGATCAAAGTCAAAATATCTCAATGAAATAATACAATAACCATCTCACTCACATGAGGAGGCACAAACGAATGCTGCAAATGCCCAATCATTCGAGTCAACGATACCAGTACCTTTGGAGTATAGATAGAATTCCCTGATCAAGCATCGTCGAGGACGTAGATTAAGAATGCTTACACCTAGTAACCGATTGTGAACAGGTATAAACAACGAAATGGAACCACGTACATCTATCACCGCAACATATTCTCATTAGATTCATTCGTTGAAAGGAAAAACTAACCTTGACAGGTCCAGGCACGAACGTGCTGCCAACTTGAAATAAACAAAGTCATCATACTGAGCCTTGACTAATTGCATTGAACGTACAAAGCGAGTCGATTCTTGAAACCACGTCAAAGCTATACTGTACTTTCCATGATCACGACTCACATTGCAAAATAGATACCAACGTAACGGACCTGTGCGAGTCAGAGTATTGTGCATGAGCCACTCTCTCAGAGAGAAGTGTGTCGAAAGATTTTACATACAATAAGATACAACAAGGACACCCATGTCCAGGACTTGTTCTGCAGTTCCATAAGTGGACGGATAATTACGTTGAAATGTGTGTTGTCTGACCCAGATATACTCAACCTATGAAGAGACTATTGAATAAACAGTAATGGAGGAAACACCATGTATACCTCGCTGGGAAACATGAGGACTGTTGACGAAGCAGTCCCAATGTTTAGTGTTACATATATGTTAAGTGTGCACTGTAATGCTCACTATAATCATAGACCACGGCGGTCACGCTTGCCACTGCGTGGCAGCAATGATGTTAAATTAACGAGCAACAATATGGTTTGCAAAGAGCCATACGGGATGCATAATCGTTCCAGAGCTGTAGCTGAACGGCCGACCGTACGTCAGATGACATGGCGTGAAAGCGAATGTCAGGATCTGGATAATATTTGTGGTAATAGCGAAAGACGATGAGGGTGAAAGAATTAGACCGAGTCACCTGGCAGGATGTGCAGCTTATATTGCCACTCGACTGAGCATGGGTCGGTAATGCATTCAATTTTCCGACACAGCGCAGAGAGGCAGAAATACCACCGTCAAGAAGTTGTCACCCACAGCCCGCGATAAGCAGATGCAGGCACACCTTGAAGGCGGCGCGTGATGATCATGCATCTAGCATCGATCTTCGTTTCCGAATGGTATGCCAGTGGGGCTGCAAATACTCGATTTCCTACAAGTACTAGTAAGCTCGCAAAGCACGGCTCGAAGCAGTTGCCTTGGACCAGGATTGTTTTCTTGAACCAAAGAAATCTTCTGAAATCAGGTCCGAGTTGCGTCAGTTAATAGAAACGACTCGATATACATATCGCGATATGCCCAGGTCCGAGGAGGAAGCGATTGCACCACCCATGGAAGGTGATGAAAAAGAGCTGATACCACTGCCTTCAACAATCTTCGTAAGATACCACTGGGCACAGAGAAGCTAAGCTGGCACGTATCGGTTCAACGTTGAACATCGACGATGTTTCATGTGCCGTTGATCAAGACACGAGTTGTTGTGCGGGCTGTTCCTGCCACGATCGCGGCTGTCAGCTGAAGCGCTGAAGAGTCGCTCGTCCCCAGCACGTGACTGCTATCGTTCATGATCAAGATTCAAGACGCCAAGTAGTAGTAGATTTTGCTCTCGCAGCGATGCAAAGTGTCTATCGACAGCAGCTTGTTCTCCTCACAGCCTCATAGACAGTTTGATCATCAGACTAGGTTTACCTATGGTGTCGCCAGGCTGAGCTCGTCATTGTTGCAGAGGCGGAAAGCCCGCTGTTGTAGTCTCCCGTAGGCAGACACTTAGTAGGCAGGGAGACTTCCTTCTTTTAGGATGCTGTTTCAACGGTAATGATCACCATGGATGGATTGAATGTTTGAACATGAACGTCGTCGGATGGTGGAAAATCGTGCCCAGGGGTACCTTGGCTCTTGTATTCGGCGCCTTCGCCGACCCGGGGCTGTCAGCCTGGACTCCCTTCCGTTTCAATGACTTTGACGCGCCTTCAGCGCTGCAGCTTCAGTGAAGATTTGATAAATAGGCATCATTCTATTTTACCCACATCCGCGCAAACACGAACCACCTTCTCAATAGTAAGTATAGTATCACACTGCACCCTCGGCGTACGAACTTTTGACAAGCCAAATCATAAATACTGATCACAAGAAAACATCCTGTCTTTCCATTCTTCCCCTGACGATCAATCAGGCTGATTCAGGCAGGACAACTCCTACACATCATTTCCTCTATCCCCGAGCTGGATCTCCTCCCCACCCTCCTCGCCCAGACGGCTATTCACACCCGCGAACGCGATCCGAGACACAGAGTGATCCCATCCAGAAACGTCCCCGAAACGCGAAGAGATCCCAAAAGCACTATCGATCCCTTGATTCCCTTCCAACCGACCACGGCTGTCCTTGTCGTAAAGCTGACGCATGCTGATCACAAATCGGGGTATGATAGGGAACATGGTGGTGATGTAAAAGGGTCCGAGGATAAGAGACCAGAGAGGGGGAAACAGGCCCCCATCCGCGTCTACTATCGCGACGGTGATATTGTTGATCAAATTCCTGTGTCGTTGCGCAAAACTTGATCAGTGATGCCGTCCTAGATTGCGCGCGCGCAAGGACCACTAGTAGCAAAGATATGACGAACAACGTACACAAAGAGATAAGCAACACCCTCCTTGACGATCAAGGACATATATCGGTTGGGCTCCCAATGCCCCATCGCCTTGTACATCGCATTTGATTCCTTCACCAATGGAATGAGAGCAAGGATCAATAATAGGACATCGAAGAGAATTCGCCAGATGGCCACATATTTCATGTAAGGGCCGATTACAGGATACACCACAGTGCAAACCGAGTAATCAAGCACTTGGCTGGTTCCAACTACAAATGAAAGACAGAAGGGGGTAAAGTTCACATGTGTACTCATTATTCTGACTGGGTGGAGTCATACCTGTGGCATCGATATGTGGATTGTAAAAGATAGCTGTCAAGGCGAGTTCTTCAACCACCCTAAGCATATAGCAAAGCAGAAGGATAGTCAGGATGACTTTTGAGCGATTCCACATTGCATGAACACGCAGAACCATTAACACTGATCAAAGTCAAAGTATCTCAATGAAATAATACAATAACCATCTAACTCACATGAGGAGGCACAAATGAATGCTGCAAATGTCCAATTACGCGAGTCAATGAGACCAGCACCTTCAGAGGTATAGATTGGATATCCAGATCAAACATATACGAGAACATAGATTAAGAATGCTTACACCTAACCGATTGTGAACAGGTATCAACAACGAAATGAAACCACATACGTCTATCACCGCAACACATTCTGAGACATTAGATTCATTTATTAAAAGGAAAAACTAACCTTGACAGGTCCAGTCACGAACGTGGTGCCATCTTGAAATAAAGAAAGTCATCATACTGAGCCTTGACTAATTGCATTGAACGTACAAAGCGAGGTGATTCTTGAAACCACGTTAAAGATATACTGTACTTTCCGTGATCGCAACTCACATTCCAGAATAGATACCCGCGTAACGGACCTGTGCGAGTAAGAGTATTGTGCATGAGCCACTCTCTCAGAGAGCAAGGTGTCGGAAGATTTTACACACAATAAGATACAACAAGGACACCCATGTCCAGGACTTGTTCTGCAGTTCCATCAGTGGACGGATGATTGCTTTGAAATGTGTGTTGTCTGACCCAGATATGCTCAACCTATGAAGATATTGAATAAACAGTAAGGGAGGAAACACCATGTATACCTCGCTGGGAAACATGAGGACTGTTGACGAAGCAGTCCCAACGTT
>JBBPPC010000638.1:0-14832 GCA_038091775.1 Leccinum olivaceopallidum | reverse complement strand
ATCTAGCACCAACCGCATATGGCATGTCGCTTAGCTCCACGAATTCCGCTGTATTCCAAGTCTGTTAGCAGCCATGCATGGTTTGCAGGGATTGGACCTACCGATATGGTCCAAGGTATTCATCATACGGAAGACAGTAACGCCCGTTTGCACTGCCACACCCTCCAGGAATGCGGCCTTGAGTTCTCGCAACTTGATCTCGTAGTCCTTGATCTTTGCATCTATATTGGAGAGCGTGTACTTCAGGGTCCGAATCCCTGGATATACAGATCAGAAGTGACAAGAATTGTGGGTTTGACGACAACTAACAAAAGTTCTTTTGCTTGGCGTATGCAGTGATAAAGAACGCGCACTCTGTCACTTGCTGTGACAGAAGCGTAACGGTCTTGATGTGCGCCTTGATAGCCTTCAGAGGTTCGGCGTCGTTGACGAAACTGAAGACGTCCGTCATGGTGGTCGCCAGGTGGATGATCCGCTCGTCGCGGTTCTTCTGATCCACCATTACCTGTGTGTAACACGACGAGCAATTAGGCAACAGTAAAATGATAAAAATAAAACGTACTTTGCTCGAGCAAGGGTTATAACAGATACAGCAGCCGACGCGTACGGGTGAATCTGTCTCGCCATGAGATCATACGGCGGGGAGACTGAACAACAAAATACCTCTGCGATGCCGGCCACGATTTTGTTGAAGAGTTCAACCCTCTCCAAAAGGCCTCCCCACAAATTATTATCGATCGTCTGTACCGCGCTCACGACGTTTGGGCCTGCGTCAACCGCTGAGCTTACTATGCCAACGGTTGCTGGTGTGTCAAGTGCTTTGACCGCTTCGTTAGCCTCGGCGACGGGGTCCACAGTTTGGCATTTGTCTGCGTTAGTAGCATTCACGGGTGCGTCACCAGCTACCACAAACTTGATCTTGATCCCAGAAAGATCGGAGGCATTGGAGGTAACCTTCGAGCTTGTGAGTGAGCCCTCAAATACTGATCAGAGAGATCGCATCAGTAGAACGCAAACGACATAAGATGACATCTTACCATTGTCCGAAGTGGATTTTCCCAGAACGTTGCCGATGATATCAGATAGAGATCCGACCAGTTTGTCTTTTCCAATGCGGTGCTTTCGGAAAACCTTGACGACGAGCTCTGAATGATCGTCACCGTCACTGAGAGAATTCAGTTTTCTGGCGTAGAACGGAGAATATTCGCCCACAGAGATAAACTGTCTTTCCAAGTGGTGCCATTCTTCCTCTCCTTTGCCTTCTTCGTTAGACGTGAGGAATCGCCTATGGAAAACTGGACTTGATACTGTCTCCCAAGGGGGAGCTTGCGTCGTGCGAGCCTCGTGCGCAGTTCAATATCTGATGAGGGAGAGGTTAACGTGAGGGACCGGGACAGTCTTACGAGCACACCTTTGATTCTGATCGTCTTTGCTGTAGAGCCACCTTCAGTTCGCTGTGCTAACGGCGACACCAAGGGACAGTGGGTATCAGTTGGATTCATACTCGACTAGATTTGTTTCTGAAATGGGCGAATATACAAAGTGAGCAGTTGGAGGAGTGGAAGGACCGCTGGGAAACGCACAAGCATTACATAAGCAACCACGAGGCAGACATCTAGACCCATCCGGTATGACCGGCAAAGTCCGGACCAACTTCACACCTCCGAACGTCCAAACGAACGAAATATCAGCAAGAATATCATAGTTCGCAGAGCTCATACGCGTGATCATAACGCAACAGGAAGATCATACTCAACAGTCGCCGCATTCGACTTCCCGACTTAAGTGGACAAACTGAACCATGGACCGGGCACCACTACAGTAACGCATACGGGAACTGTCGGTCTCCGAGCCTAGGGAACGCGTTCGTACTTGACAACACGACCTTCTTCTTCTCGTGCCATTGATATCCCCTCATATATCCCTTGTAGATCATGTTTGCGACGAAGCACTCGGCCTCGTCCATCGAAACATCGGAGTGGAACATAGTTACGGGGATCCGGGTACTTTTGTCGCTTGCGACGCATCTGCGAACCACGTTTCAGGATTGCGAATACAGAAAGAAAGATAGAAACAGTGCGGGGAAAGACGTACGCGCGTCTGAACAATCCCCGGATGCACAGCTCGCGCGCTTTTTCTATCGTGATCCACAGGTTCAGCTCAACGAGCCGCCGCTCCCAACGATCGAGCGCTGCATCGTATGCAGCGATATCGCCGGTGCGGATGGCGGCTATGAATGGCAAGAACAGTTCGTCCAAGACGGGGAACCGATCGAGCAGTATCCTGGATGAGAGGTGACCGCGCAAGATGCGTAACGGGATCAAGATTTGTCTACAAAACGCCTCTCAGTGTTTTCCATGCGCGGGAAGATGGTGGCGGGTTAAATACTCTTGATTCTGTGTGCCTGATATGTCAATTGGAGAATGCAAGCGTGAGCTCCTGTTTTGCCTGTGGTGAAAGGTGAACGGTCGCTGTAGGACAAGTTTGGAAAGAATGTTACCTTTGCGTAGTCTTCGTTCCAGAGACTTAACATTCCGAGGTGGGTATAGATAATCAGAATAATTGAACTAAGTCAACTATGGTACAACATCATGACATGATGAGATTCAGACTCGGAAAGATAAGTTTGAAGGGAGGCGACGCTGCTGATATCATAAACTCCCGAGAGGCTCAAACTACGTACACGGTTGCATCGACACAACACACTACCATCATGACCACGTCATAATCTCAACCCAGCAGGTCGCTGCTGTCCGCATTGAGAATAAGCCTGGTAAAGAAGCGAATCTGTTCCAAAAATCCTTCTGCTGGGATAGCTGTTGACCAGGCGATAATAAGTAACTCGTCCCAATGAGCAGACAGTGTTTGACCTTCGTTGATGGTATGTATTCCACTGTAACCGTCACCCCAATGATTATATCGGAAGATGTGCTTCGTGAGATTCCAGTAGTGCTTCGTGTCTGGGTCATTACAACCATGCCTCAATATCTTTCCATCCATGATGTCTTCAGCTTACCTGTATTAGCTACAACATGAGATATCAGTACAATCATGCGCGGCAAGTATGGACACAGAAGACTTACCTGTCATGAGTCCAGGTGACACGACGGCGGTCCTCGGGAATTCATCTGTGCGAAGATGGGTCTGCAGCGTCGATTGGATCGTTCCTGACAAAAGTTCGTAAGGCCCGCTTCCCGCTGTGGGCGTCGCAGGGGCTGGTGCGATGGATTTATTGAACGCATCTCGAAGGCGGATAGTTCCCCACGATGGACCGACGGAGCCCACCGCCTCTCCAAAGGCCTCTAGCGTCATGTTGTGTTTCTCTGCGACAGGGCGAATGATAGCAATGAAACGACTCGTCAGTTCAGAGATCGAACTGTGTTCAGCGATGCGATGGTTTGTGATTGCCCAAACGGCCTCCGGAAGAGCATTTACTTTGACACCTCCACCGACAAGGTCTGCCACAAGGAATCAGAGCAGTAGGAAAACACGTCAATCAGAGCGCACCGATTGCCTGAGTTGTTCCCGACAGGGCATAGAACATGGGATCAAAGTCGACGAGACGATCTTCGAGTTCCTGCAGCTTCTCATCGCTGGTCTGGGACTGCAGCACAAGTTGCTTTAACGATTCCGGAAAGCGTGTGTCGTATCTCGCATGGCATGCCAAATCTTGGTAGTATGCAGTTCCCCGAACCAATTTAGGTTCGTGTGGGTGAGCCTCCAGTTCGGTGATCAAATTGGCCAATATACCGATCCCCTGTTGTTTTGAATGTATGTGAATGCAATGCAATACGGACAATTTTTCTTTCTTACAGTATGCTTCGGTGGCACGCTTGAGTGTCCACCAGGGGTCAGTACATCCATGCGTATATCCATGTATCCTTTTTCAGCAATTGCCGGGGCGGCGAATACGGTCCCATTCAGGTCAGAGTATCCCCCTGTCGGTTACCGGTAAGTACACAACCGTGGTCTTGTCATAAATATCTTTGAACGTACCTCCTTCATCAATAATCATCGCCAACGAATCGGGACCATATTTATCGAGTAGGTACTTTCCGATCTCGCGCGCACCCTATGTCATCATGAATACGTTAAAGGTAATTTCATGAATTGAAGCGAGAACCAACGTACTGCCTTACCACCAATCTCCTCATCGATACCGAAGGCCAAGAGGATTGTGCGAGACGGTACGAATCCACGCTCCAGGAGCGTCTCCACTGCGGTCCTTGATATTCATAGTAAGGACTGCACAACACAAATGCGGAACCCAAACCCAAACCCACAGGGTTCCGATTAAACCTGACTTGTCATCACAGCTTCCTCTGCCCCAGATCCGTTCGCCGTCATAATAACCGGAATATGGGGGGTTGACCCAATCATCATACGTGTCCGGATTGACTGGGACGACATCCATATGAGCGGCAAGTAGCAGAGGTTTCAGGCCCTCGGTTCCCTTCCATTCATACATCAAGGCATAGGTGTTTACTTTGGTGCGTTTGAGGTTCGCATGACTGAAAATCGAACGATCAACGTCAACGAGTGGTATGGCGGGCTAATTTGATCCTATACACTTACATCTTTGGGAAACGTGACTCGAGATATTCGTGAAGTTTGGTCTCGATTTTCCACCGGGGGTCTTCAGACGGAAGTCCGAGGTCGTCGTAACTTTCCGTCCTAGTACGCACAATCATAGTCAGCAACGCGGAAATACGGTACTGTGGTGTAGACGAAGGACTCACGGAATACGGACGGCCCCACCCAGCGACTCGTATGCCTTCAGTTGAAACTCGGTGGAACCGAACTCTTCGTCGAGGCTCTCGAACAAAGCTTCATGTCCAGGAGCAGCGAATGCCTCAACTTGCGGACATAGATCGTCAAGACCGATGAGCTTATCACTTTCCAATTCGCGAAGTCGACCAAAGAACACAGATGACCAGAACTGTTGTACCAGGAAGGCCAGGCTGAAGAGAGTCACCAATTTCAGCCACCTGTAGCAAGTCCTTGTCGTCTGCGAGGATTCGAATTGAAACTCTTGGTCCAGAGCACCTCCTAGTCGTTCGCAATCAACCTTGTCCGTCGATACTGGGAAGTCGTGGTCGTCTCGTGGCCCAGGTTTGGGTGTCTGATGGTCTGACCGACCAGCTGGAACAGCCATTTTACGGAACAAAGCACAGAGCTGCCTATCAGACGAGCGCATCAAAGTGAGAGAGGCGGTAGGGAAAATTGGAGGACTACTATCAAGTTTCCCGAGCCAAATACATATGTGAGTGACTGGTTGGGGAAACAACTTGCCGCATGTGGGATCTCTTCAATCAAGCCACACCGCCACAGTGACCTGATAGTCACACCAACTTACCCATCAAAGCCTAGATCTGATACTAACATCTTCAGACTCGAATGTGTTTGTAGCCCCCTAAAAAATTCCGCGCTCTGCAATTGCCTTTTGGCAGTGCGCAAGCTGCACAAGAGTCGTAATTTTTGCGACGGATTGAAAAAAAACAAACACGCTATATTAGCATTTGTGCAGATTTTCCGCCATCATCATGTGTCTGCTACGATTACTGCGGGAAAGTGTCGCTTGCACGGCACCGTGGTGAGGTTGGTAGCGAAGGACGGCTTGGTCTCACACCGAACCTCCATGACTGTTACCTCATTTAAATCCGCAGGCAGGACCGTCGACTTTCCGTTTCATCCCGAGTCTCAAGGTAACCGGGGACTGCGCCTGTTTCACTGTTCAGTAGTTCCCTCAAAATCTCCTTTCTTGTCAGAATTCGTGGGCTGTGATTGGACGAGAGTCGTCAGCCGGAGGTTTTGCCGATTGGCGACAGTATGCAACTCGAAGGTCAGGAGACTCGGTACTGAGCAACCGCCATTTACCTCCTGTTTCCACAGTGAAAGTATTCCTTTAGCTGCGGCGCAGTCGTTCGTCTGGAAGGTAAACTGAAACATTTGGAGGCGACGGTCTGATTCTCCAGGTATAAAAGGACACAGAAAGCGAGCTTGGACTACAGGTCAATCATTCACAACACATCTTCTCATCTGCATCTAGTCAGACATCTACTTACTCTTCTTCATTCCATCTCCATAATGTTCACTCGCGTCTTTGCTCTTTTCCCCTTTGTTCTCCTCGTCTCTGCTGCTGCTGTTTCAACGCAGTGCCCCACAGGGCATCATGCCACATGCTGCAGCAAGACACTGAAGGTAAGTTCAGGATACGATTTCAAGTGAAGTACAGGAGCTGACGGTAGCCTGTTGACTCACATAGAGCACCGACGATGATGTACAGCAGGCTTTCAAGCAGATCGGGCGTACTGACCTCGTCTCTGGCATTCAGAGTGATCAGAGCGATACGATCGTCGGCATTGACTGCTATGACAGCAGTGTGTGCACAGAGACAGCTCTCTGTTGTACGCAGGACTTGACCGGTCAAGTGTGTATCATTTCCTATCGTTACTTTTCGAAATTTGCCACCGAGAGAATGATCGCTGAACTCAACTCTCCTAGGACGGTCAAATGATGAGCATACACTGCAGCGTTGCGTCGAGCAACAGTGACTCGAGCTCGAATGGCAAGGTCGACTCTCAGTCTCAGGGCGTGAAAGGTTCTCCCGCTAGCCCTGGTGGCAATCAGTGAACGCTCGGATAGTTGGGTGTAGCGGGGTCACTGGTTCATCTCGCTTCATTCATTATCCTCTAATTTTTAATGGTAGAAGAGGTGTAGTTCACTTTGGCACAAGTTAAATGGACGTTCGGTTTGGTGTTCTAATTTTATCGGAGCCGCGCCCGGGGAAGTCTCCTGTAGGCTGTAGGCTGGTACCTATTACTTAACTTTGCCAAATTGATGTTGTTTTTCTTCGACCATGTTTTTCGACTTGTACAATTCCAGTGAGTGAGTACTACAAACTGTTCTTCAGCAAACGCACTGCAGACGTTACCATCTTCAGCACTCACGTAGGAGTGGTACAACGCAGAGGCGGCGAGCAAAACTCAGGAGGATCAGAGTCGCTCGGCAGGAATGCCCAATTGCCAATTCGGAGGACGAGCCTGAACGAACGCCGGAGGTTGTAGTACAAATAATAAGATTCTCTGACTGAGAACCACCAATGGCCGACGATCGGCCGCCATGAAATTTAGTCCCCTCTCGGAATGGTGGCGGCCCAAGAGGCGGGCGAAACTCATGTTTTGAGGCCGAGGATCGCAAGACAAGCTTCAGAACTTGGTTAGCGTCGTTTCAAGATGTCGTACGCGATGGGTTCCCTTTACGACTTCGTTCAAGAAGTTCGTCAATCGAACATTAATATTGAAACATACAAGGATTACCCAGCCGGTAATTCGTCTCAGTGAACACGTTTCAACCAAGGCTAGATCCACTGGGTAGTCATTTCGGACTCCGTTCATCCCCATTCTGTTTTCTCCTTTTGTTTTCAATCCGAGTCACCGATCTGTTGATCGAATGAATAAGTATGTACTGACAAGTTCGGTATCGTGCGTGCCATGAATTCTAGTGTTATACCTGTATATGACGAAAGGTTGGTCGAAGAAATAATAATGTACGCACAACTGGCCCGCCCGATGATGATCGAGGGTTGAAATCGTATCACAGGTACATCGTCTGCTAGATCTAGTCGCTGCCAATTAGGTCTGACACACCCCAACATTCTGTACAATAGGACCTTCGACCCATAAGTAAGGTTTAAACTTACACATAGTACATCTCGAGAACCGAGACAAAAAAAAAGAATGGCACCGACTGCATTCTGGAGTGGCTCATTAATTCTGTTGCACATGCTTGGCCATGGCTGCCTGTGGATATTCAAATACATATGGCTACAGGGACTATTAGTGCATTCACTGGATTATGCCGATTCAGTTTCAATTGACTTGAGTACCCTCACCAACCTCTCCTTTCTAAGCGGTATCCAATTTGTGTCTCCGCCTTCGCTACCTCCACCAGCAAGGATCAAGCCATGATCCTTGAACTCGCCCAACAAAGCCCTCAATGCCGTATCGCTCGTTGCAACGAAGTCATCTCTTGCGAGAGAGAAAAGCGCATCATAACCAAGTCCAAATTGCGCCATGTCCGTAGGGGGGAGAGCATCCGAGTCCGCCCCTGAGGTAGCATCGGCATTTTCGAGCTGTTTTCTACCGAGGAGTATAAACAGTTTCTTTGCCTTGGCAGTGACGGCAGCGAGGACATGCATGATTGCGGTCTCCGTGAGTGGTGCACCGGCACCCGTGTTGGCTGTAGCCGCGAGAGCTGAGCGGGCGCCAGTCGAAGCGTACGACGCACCAGCGATAGAGGAACGGTCTGCGAATGAGAGCTCCGTGTCGTAGGGTATGAGGGTGGTCAAGTCATGCCAGAGAAAGGCAAATCCGCGTTTGGGGAAGGCGACATGTCCCTCATGGGATGCATCAGCATCCCCAGGGTCAATTTTGCGCGCGAGGAGCTCAGAGGCGGACCAGAGGAGCGGAGCGCCGAGTCTGTCGACGGACGCGGCGATGTGGATGTTAGGAGACAGGGCAAGGAGAGAAAGGGCGTTTCTCGTTTTGGTGGCGCGCATCGGTGGTGCATCGATGTTGTGCACGACGAGGTATAGGTGACGTGTGCGCGGCGCGTCGGCTTTGGAAAAGAAGGAACAAATACGGCGCACTTGCGCGTCCGTACCGCCGGTGGCAGCGCTGGTGAGGCCTGGGACGCGCTCTATGGAAGCAAGCACGTCTTTGAGCGTAGTGTTAGGGTGGTAGCCGTTCACGACGACGACGTGGCCGCGGTGAGCAAGCTCTTCAGACGCAAAGTCATTGAGAATGGAGCGTTTCGAGCCGAAGCCGTAGAAAATGAGGTTGAAGCCTTGGTCAAGCTCGTGGGCGTAGCGGCGGAACGCTGTCAGGGTGTCGTGGTGACCAGACCACCGCGTGTGCGGCCGAGCGTCTGCAGTACGAGCATCGTAAGCAGCGATGGTATCGTTGTACTCCTGCTGGGTGAGCGGGAGGACGTGTGCGGAAAAGACGTTGGCAGAAGTACGGGCGCGAGATGCGGCGTGAACAAAGTACGCGTCAAATGCAGCCCGGATGTGCTGTGTGTCGGCGCCGTTGAGGACGTCGTGCAAAATGGGCTGCTCGTTGTCGGAGACGTCACTGTCGCTGTCCATGAAATAAATAATTAATTAATTTTGGACTTGATCGATTTAGATAAGACGCGCTGATGAAAAAAAGAGGTCTTTCATCTTTCACTTCCATCTCTTCGTCGTCCGTAAAAATGGCGCCCGTCGGAAAGCTTTACTCTGTCCCTCAAATGCGCCAAACCAAAATCGTGCGTACCATCTCGCGTGGACGCTCAGTGCCATTCTGACGTGCCACAGATCAGGAGCGTTGCTGCTCTCGGTGGTCTTGAAATCGAAATCGCAGCCGATTACAAGCATTTTGAGGACAACCACAAGCCTGAATTTCGCTCAAAGTTCGCCCATGGAAAGATCCCTGCTCTCGAGGGTGCCAATGGCCTCAACCTGACCGAGGGTGCTGCCATCGCCCGCTATCGTGCGTCTTTTCATCTTCCTATTCATAGATCAATCAGTGCATCGGGAAAGACGAGAGCTATTTATTCATCAGTTATCCCTGTCTTAACTTGTCCTGTCGATATTTTCCAACATCTGACCCCCTGCATTCCCCTCTCGCATACACCTCGATCACGTGCTGATATCATCTTCATAGTCGCAACACTCTCGCCAAACGCTAATCTCCTCGGTCAATCCGTAGAGGAGCAAGCTCTTGTCGAGCAGTGGATTCATTTCTCTGAATCCGAGATTGATAGCTCGTCGCAGCTCACTAGGCAGTTACTGAACGGCATCTTCGTGTACAACAAAGCTGTACGTCCACCTTCTCTCCGTTTTGCAAATCTCATTTTTGTTTATAGATCCATAACACCCTGATTGAGCGCCAGATTCGAGCCCTCAACACCCTTGAGGCGTATCTGTTGACACGTACTTTTGTTGTTGGCGAGCGCATTACGCTTGCTGACATCTCTGTCGCTGCTTCCGTCCATCGTGCTGTCGGCCTCACTGTTGGCGCAGAAACCCGTTCGAAACTCCCTAATACCATTCGTCACCTCGAGACGATCGTTAACCAGCCCAAGTTGAAGGAGATATTCGGTGAGGTCGAATACGTTGAAAAGGCAGTGCAGTATGTTCCCCCTAAGAAGGAAGCAAAACCTGCGCCGGCGCCGGCCGCACCAAAGGAGAAGAAAGAGAAGGAAAAACCAAAAAAGCAGGATGACGACGAAGAAGACGATGGTAACCTCGTTCCCGAGGAAGCAAAGGAAAAGAGTCCGCTCGAGCTTCTCCCTAAATCAACCTTCAACCTCGAGGATTGGAAACGCGCGTACTCCAACAAAGATACTCGTGGACCTGACGGTGCTATTGAGTGGTTTTATGCCAAGTACGTCCCCAGGTTGGCTTGTCTCGTATAAATTTTGTTGAGCGATGTGGCAGCTTCGACAAGGAAGGCTACTCAGTTTGGCGAGTTGACTTCAAGTACAACGAGGAGCTCACCCTCGTATTTATGTCTTCCAACCAAATCGGAGGCTTCTTCAACCGTCTTGAAGCGTCACGTAAATATCTTTTCGGCTCTGTGGGCGTCCTTGGAGAGTCAAATGCATCTATCATCTCGGGTGTATTGATCCTCCGAGGACAAGATGTCAAACCCGCCGTCGATTGTGCGCCTGATTGGGAGAGTTACGATTACAAAAAGTTGGATCTGGACAACGGGGAAGACAAGAAGTTCTTCGAGAGTGCCCTTGCTTGGGATTTGGAGATCGACGGGAAGACTTGGAAGGACGGCAAGAACGTGAGTCGTATGTTTCCTCGCCTTGAGCATATAGATACTCACAATGTCCCCTTTAGTTCAAGTAAACGATGGTAGATTAGATTAGATAGTTGTAGGCTTTTTGTGTTGTCGTTATGCTCAAGTAACGTCTCATCTTGTACGCGACCAAACCACGTTACATAATTCCTGATCACTTGGAGTGCTTGGAGTGCTAATCTGTGAGATTCCCGACTGTAGGGTGTTACTAAAACGTAGTTGTCCGTATCGGCAACACTTTGGTTGATTGTTCCGTTTGGGGCGTTGTTGCTCGAGCCGCTGTCGCGCATCGAGTTCGCATAGGTGGGTCGAGGCTGCCGGTTTGATCATGGTTCGACTTCGTGAGGATGTTGCGTTGACCGGGTTGATGAAAATTGTCCGTATTGTTGAGATGCAATACTGTGGAATCTGGATGCCAGGAACCTTGACTGTACCCAACTTTTGCTCACGGATGGTACCACGTGGCACATGGTGGGCCAATGAAGTCAAGTCCTAGCACTGGACAGTTGTTCAATAAATATGTAGTCACCGGCGGCGGAATGAATGCTTGACTTCAAAAGACGTGCCTCACATGCACAAGCAGCCTGGCGATGCGCAGCTGATCGAACGATTTTAGCATCTGCGGCGCTATAAGTAGTACTCGCGTGCCTGAGTCTGGGCAGAGATGCACAAGTTTACATGAACCGCATGCAAGCCTGCTGAGGCTGCGCTCGATGGAACGAGAAGTTCCAGTGACTGGGCTCGAGGCCTTGAACTGTTGTCACACGCCGCCGGCCGCCGGTGACCGGTGACCGTCCTCCGAGTTCTTGACTCCGCAGACTCATCGGGACGACATAATTAGACGCCGGGGCGGGAAATGGAGGTCACGTAACGTCAGCCACTCGGATGAGTGCGACCCCCGCCGCTTGGAAGTCACTTACACACTCATACTCGTTCTTTCCGGAAGAGGCTCGAAGTTGGTGCCTGGGTCTGGGGTACGAGAATCGATATCAAGTAAATAACCCTCCGTCGCCGACCGTAAACAGCCAGGAAGGGGCTCATCGATATCCACAAGTGACTCCATTTCAGCGTCACGGCGCGGGGGCTGTAAGTGTGGTGTCAAGGCTGTGGTGGTCGGACGTTAACTGAAGCGACGTCGTCCCGCCAAGCGACGTGCCTGTCGAGATGATATCGTACTCAGTAGTACCAGAACCTGATAAGCTTACCATGAGTGACGAGTCAAGTCCCCGACATGTTGAAAGGGTTCCTCGTGGATAATGCAACGCATCCTCATACTCTCCAATCAGAACTTTCGAATGTGAGCGAAAAAAAAGATATGAGTGTAACCTTGGCATACGCGCACAGCCACTCTCCGGTGCCGGGGCTGAAGCACTGACGTGCCACTTCGGAAACAGGACCTCAGCGCACCAAAATTACTTCGTAAAATAATTTCAGAGCATGAGCTGGCCCGTATTCAACCGAGTTTTTAGCAATCTAGGGGCAGCTTAGGGGCCGTAGGACCCAGACAGACGATGATGACTAAGTCGGTATTTGACGAGGTGACTGATCCGAAGTGGCAATGACATCAGCAGGCGTGAGAAGTATATTCTATATTAAGGTACAATTTACTACATAAGCCCACTACTGCGTTGACCTTGGTCTTCTTTCATGTTTGCGTCTTTTTCGTCGTACATACCTTCTGCCCTTCAGCAGGTTTCTCTGGGTGCTCGTCCTCCAGCTGACGTCCCCCCACCACCACCGCCAACACCACCCGATGGCACCGACGTCGATCCCCCGCCGAAGAAGGAGAAGAAGGAGAAGAGAGACAAATATCCGAACGAAGTATGACCTCTCTTTACCCTCCTCTCTATTTCTCATATCGCCGCCAGGCGTTCATCATCGTCCGCCCTCCCCCATCAGTGTCAAACCAACCACTCAGTCTCCAGGTACAGCTCGTGCCTCCCCAGTCTCGCAATGATAAACCCTTGCAAGCACTCGACACTTCCCCCGATGATCTTAACACCGATCTCAGGCGTACCCACTCTAATGGGTCTGAATCATCCAATTACTCTAGCTATACCACTGGCTCTTCCGTCTCCGTCTCCTCCACCACCTCCGCCTCTTCCTCTCGTCGCATGATCATTCCTCTGTACAACCTAAACGTACATTCCGTCATGCCGACAACCATTTTGGATGCAGGGACAGACGCAAAGGTCGCCAAGTTTGCCAAGCGTGGCTTAGAAATAATCGGCCTCGCTTTCTTAGAGCCTATCGAGGTTCGCTCTTCTGCTCTCGCAAACGCTCCCCTCGTCGCCTCCATCAATGCTCGTGCCAGCTTTGATGATTCGTTCCGGGAGGTTCCATCCACTTCCGGCCTATCCGCTCCTCCTCCTGCACGTAATTCTCGTCCTCATACCAGCCACGCCGCTGTAAACCCGCCAGCGGACTTTCCTCCCAAACCCACCATAAACGTGATCCCGGCACCTCCGCTTCCTCCCCCGGACCTGCCTGCTCAGCGATCGACAAAAAGATTGTTCGCAAAAATCTTCAGGAAGAAGGGCGGAACTTCGCCAGTGCTTGTTACAGTTCCCCTCCCAAATGAGGTCATCATCCCCCAACCTTCTGCTCTTTGCGACGAAGCCCAGTCCGATACCTCTCATTCCGATACCTGGTCTTCCGTACCGCTTTCATGTACAGCCGTTTCTCAATCAGTCGTCCTCGGTGTTCATCCCACCCTCTATCCTCCTGTCAGTAATCCCAGGGGTCGTCCAACCAAATACGTTTGGGTTGTCCGAAAGTGGCTCAAGGGGGTTGATACTGGTATCCTAAATGGCGTGATGGGGAAATTCAACGTTGGTCCACGCGACCCAAGTGTCCCCAGCATGCCCCACATTGAAGTTCGCTTTGAGTGGTCCAGGGAGCCCAAGAAACGCAGTGGCCGTAAATCGCGTCCAGAGAAGAGCTCGAACTCTCGCGAGGGTCATAGTCCTGCCCCTCGTCAACAACCTGGTACCACTTTCCCACGACATTCTAAAACCCTTCGACCAGACAAACACGATCAGAGAAATTCCCTTATCTCCCACCACAGTTCTGGCTCAGATACCGCGGCGAGCTCCACTAATAGCGCCCATCGTCCTGTCGAGGAATCTGACGATGAGAGCGACCCTGAGGACTCAGAGACACCGTGGACGTGCACGGTGGCCGCACAAGGCCTCGGACAGCCACCACAGCATCGCCAGAAAGACGGGTCTGGTATTCGTATAAAGGTAGCAACCCTCGCACCTACTCCACATCATCCCAAAGTCGTCGGTCTGCTCAAGATGCCCTTCCCACTACCCGATATTGAGGTCGATCGCCTAGAGGTTCGGCGCCGTGTTGTGACCCCCCAAGGCGTCAGCAAGACGACGGTTCATAACACGGGCGAGTTTGTCCTGACCGCAGAGGAGATCAAGGACACAGTCTCGTCCACAGCCCTCTGGCTGGTCGTCCGGGAAGCGTTTGGAGGCGTTGGCAGAGAACGAAAAAAGGGAAAATCATGATCACCTTCACCCATGCAGGTCCTGGGGCATCCTTTCACTTATCTATGTGAGGTCGTTACACATTGGTTGTGCAGCTCTCGCTTTTCTATCGTCGGATCCATTGGGGGCTTCCATATTTCGCTTCGATTGCATTGCCTTGGAACACACGCTCTGTTTCATTTTTTACGGAATTCAACTCACTATACTCATTCATCTGTATTTGTAGCTGACACACGAGCTCGGTTACTTTGCTTCGATCTACACACGACATGCAGACCAAACGAATACTTTAAACGCTAGATGATCAGTGTCCCCAATGTGATTTTTACGATGCTTGCATTGTATGGTCTTTCAAAGAGGCTGGCGCTTCCTACTTGGCCCGAGGCGGACAAAACCGATTCAGACCCCGTCTGTGGTACGACTTGTGACATGAACCCCCACAAAGTTTCCCCACAGAAAACGCAAAACGGGAGGTCCCCGCG
>JBBPPC010000637.1:0-14852 GCA_038091775.1 Leccinum olivaceopallidum | reverse complement strand
CACCATGTATACCTCTCTGGGAAACATGAGGACTGTTAACGAAGCAGTCCCAATGTTTAGTGTTACATATATGTTAAGTGTGTACTTTAATGCTCGCTATAATCATAGACCACGGCGGTCACCATTGCAACTGCGTGGGAGTAATGATGTTAAATTAATGAGCAACAATATGGTTTGAAAAGAGCCATACGGGATACATAATTGTTCAAGAGTTGTAGCTGAACGGCCGACTGCAGGTCAGATGACATGACGTGAATTTTAGCGAATGTCAGTATCTGGATAGTATTTGTGTCGACGAAAGAAGATGGGGATGAAAGGATTAGACCGAGTTACCTGGCAGGATGTGCAGCTTTTATTGCCATACATGGGTCGGTAATACATTCAATTTACCGGCACTGCGCAGAGATGCAGAAATGCTGTCAAGAACTTTGTAGTCCGCGACAAGCAGGTCAGGCATGCCATCGCGGCGCATGATGATCATATCATCTAGTGGAGCTGCAAGTGCCAAAATAATAGCGCGAAAGAATGAGGCTGTGCGCGCGCGATACACAGCAATTTAGCGGATCGCGCGCGAGATTGAGAGTTCGTCTGCGCGATTGAGAGTTCAATATCAATGTTCATCCGCACAATTTGGTCTGAGTACACAAAATGAAACACAAATGACTATGTATTTTGAATGGAAATCTATAACTAAAGAGTACAAGTTACAACATGTCTGTGAGAGAAGGTAATGTCATGGCCCATGGGTAACCCCGCGCATGGGTAAGGGTGAGGGCACGTGCGTGTCCGCTCGGACACGCTGGGTGGAAGAGGGCAAGGAGGAAGAGGGCGAAGGCGAACTCGAGGGGTCAGGGGCAAAGGCGGGTCCGGGTCCGTTCGGACTCGCTGGGTGGGAGACGGTGAGGAGGCGAGGGCATTGCGCTGTCGCCAGGTGAAGACGGAGCGTGATAATGAGGTGGTGGAAGAGGCGAGGGTGACGGTGACGGTGAAGCCACCGAGACGGAGATGGAGGGAGACGTCGCTCAGAAAGGAGGGTGGGGCAAGGGCGACGATGAGGGCGGGCGACGGCGACGACGGCGGCAGATACGAGCGACGGTGAACGGCGATGAGCAAGTCAGTTCCCACGCACCTTCGTCACTCATGATGGCATCACGCGTCACGCGTCACGCGTCACCCCTCGTTTGCCGGTGACGAGGGGCCGTGGGAACTGACTGGGACCTTCGTCCGCTTGCTCACCGACTCGGATGTGACGACACGACGACGGACGACAACGTGGTGTCAACCACGATCCGCTGCGTCGACGACGCGACGCTGACACCGACGACACGACTACGGACGACTACGTGGCGTCGACCACGACTCGGACCGCGACATCGACACCGGCGACGACGACAAACGACGTGACGTGGCACCACGATGGCATGCCACGTCGCGACAAAGACGACGGACGAAGACGACGACGCCGTCACGATGCGTCGATTGGCACGACCATCGGCGGACGACGCGACGACAACCGCGAACCCGACGCCCACCACCCTCGTCCCCGACTCCTCACCCATCCTCATCCATCCCCGTCCCCGTCCCTTCGTCCTCTCGCCCAACGTGCAGAAGCAACCACACGACGCGCACAATTGTGTGCGTTGTGCAGTTGCTCCCGCACGCTGCTCTTGTTGTTACCGACAACGATGCAACGACGCCGCGTCAATGACGAACGACTCAGACGAGACGGAATGCCACCACGCGACGCCGACGACGCACGGCACGTCGTGTACTATTGAAACGGTCACGGGTACCGTACCCGTACCCATACCTGCACCGCACGGTACCCATACCCGCCACTACCCGAACCCGTGACAGGTACCTGCAACAACAAGAGGAGACTCGAGCATATTTCAGACAGCTTTGTACTCTTTAGTTGTAGTTTTACATTCAAGTTTGTAGTGCAAAATTTTGTGTTTTATTCTAAAGCGCGCAGACGAACTCGAAATCGCACTTGCAGCTCCATACTTCCTGCCTAAGCGTCTGCCTACGGGAGACTACCTCAATTGTATTACATAGTATCTCAGTGCACCCTCGGCGTACGAACTTCAAGCCAAATTAGTATACTACATACGGATCACAAAAAAATACTGTCTTTCCATTCTTCCACTGACAATCAATCAGGAAGGACAACTCCTACACATCATTTCCTCTATCCTCGAGTTGGATTTCCTCCTCACCCTCCTCGCCCGGACGGCTATCCACACCCGCGAACGCGATCCCAGAGACAGAGTGATCCCGTCCAGCAACGTCCCCATAACGCGAAGAGATCCCAAAAGCACTATCAATCCCTTCCAACCGACCACGGCTGTCCTTGTCGAACAGCTCACGCATGCTGATCACGAATCGGGGTATGATAGGGAAAATGGTGATGGTGTAAAAGAAAAAGAGGATAAGAGACCAGAGAGGGAGCAACAGGTCCCCATCCGCGTTTACTATCGCGATGGTGATATTGTTGAGCAAATTCCTGTGTCGTCATGCAATCAGCGGTGCCGTCCTAGATTGCGCGCGCAAGGACCAGTAGTAGCGAAGATATGACGGACAACGTACACAAAGAGATAAGAAACACCTTCCTTGACGATCAAGGACCAATATCGGTTGGGCTCCCAACGCCCTGTCGCCTTGTACATCGCGAGTGATTCCTTTACCAACGGAATGAGAGCAAGGATCAATAATAGGACTTCGAAGAGAATTGGCCAGATGACCACATATTTCTCGTAAGGGCCGATTACAGGATACACCACAGTGCAAACCGAGTAATCGAGCACTTTGCTGGTCCCAACTACAATTGAAAGACAGAAGGGGGTAAAGTTAACATGTGTACTCGTTATTCCGACTGGGTGGAGTCATACCTCTGGCATAGATGTGTGGATTGTAAAAGATAGCTGTCGAGACGAGTTGTTCAACCACCCTAACCGTGCAGCAAAGCAGAAGGATAGTAAGGATGACTTTTGAGCGATTCCACATTGCATGAACACGCAGAACTATTAACACTGATCAAAGTCAACATATCTCAATGAAATAATACAATAATCATCTAACTCACATGAGGAAGCAAAAGTGAATGCGGTAGCTGCCCAATCACCCGAGTAAATGAAACCAGCACCTTTGGAGGTATAGACAGGATTCCCTGATCAAGCATCATCGATAACGTAGATTAACAATGCTTACACCTAACCGATTGTGAGCAGGTATTTTAAAACAACGAAATGAAACCACGTACGTCTATCGCCGCAACACATTCTCGTTAGATTCATTCGTTGAAAGGAAAAACTAACCTTGACAGGTCCAGGCACGAACGTGGTGCCAACTTGAAACAAACATAGTCGTCATACTGTCAGTCTGAGCCTTGACTAATTGCCTTGAACGTACAAAGCGAATCAACCCTTGAAACCACGTTAAAGGTATACTGTACTTTCCATGTTCGTAACTCACATTACAGTATAGATACCAACGTAACGGACCTGTGCGAGTCAGAGTATTGTGCATGAGCCACTCTGAGAGCAAGGTGTCGGAAGATGTTACATACAATAAGATACAACATGGTCACCCATGTCCAGGACTTGTTCTGCATTTCCATCAGTGGACGGATGATTTCTTTGGAAGATGTGTTTCCTGACCCAGATATGCTCGACCTATGAAGATATTGAATAAACAGTAAGGGAGGAAACACCATGTATACCTCGCTGGAAAACGTGAGGACTGTCAACGAAACAGTCCCAAAGTTTAGCGTTCCATATGTTAAGTGTGCACTTAAACGCTCACTATGATCATAGACTACGACGGTCACCATTGCAACTGCATGGCAGTAATGATGTTAAATTAATGAGCAATAATATGGTTCGCAAAGAGCCATACGGGACATATAATTGTTTAAGAGCAGTAGCTGAACGGCCGACTGTATGCCAGACGACATGGCGAGAAAGTTAATGGCAGTATCTTGATAGTATTTGCGTTAATAGCGAAAGACGATGAGGGTGAAAGGATTAGACTCAGTCACCTGGCAGGATGTGCAGCTTTTATTGCAAGCATGGGTCGGTAGTAATACATTCAATTTTCCGACACAGCGCAGAGAGGCAGAAATGCCACCGTCAACGTCAAGAAGGTGTCACCCACAGCCCGCGATAAGCGGATGCAGGCACATCTTGGAGGCGGCGCGTGATGATCATACATCTAGCATCGATCTTCGTTTCCCAACGGTATGGGGCTGCAGATACTCGATTTCCTACCAGTAACCTCGCAATGCACAGCTCGAAGCAGTTGCCTTGGACAAGGATTGTTTTCTTGAACCAAAGAAATCTTCTGGAATCACGTCGTCGTTGCGTCAATCAATAAAAACGAATAGATATACCTATCGCGATATGCCCAGGTCCGAGGACGAAGCGATCGCGCCAACCATGGAAGGTGATGAAAAAGAGCTGATACCACTGCCTTCAATCTTCGTGAGATACCAGGGCACAGAGAAGCTGAGCTGGCACGTATCGGTTCAACGTTGAACATCGAAGATGTTTCATGTACCTTTGTTCAAGACACGAGTTTTTATGCAGGCTGAAGTTCCTGCCGATCGCAGCTGTCAGCTGAAGCGCTGAAGAGTCCGCCAAGGCTCGTCCCCAGCACGTGACTGCCATCGTTGAAAGAGACCACTGCGATCAAGACGCCACGTCGTCGTCGTCGTCGCCACGTAGTAGATTTCGCTCTCGCAGCAACAGTTTGGTCATCAGACCAGGTTTACCTATGATGTCGCTAGGTTGAGCTCGTCATTGTTGCAGAGGCGCAAAGCATCATGCTGTTGTAGTCTCCCATAAACAGACGCTAACTTGAAGTTAGGCAGGGAGACTTCCTTCTTTTAGGATGCTGTTTCAACGGTAATTATAACCATGGACGTGAACATTGAACGTTTGAACGTTAACGTCGGATGGTGGAAAACCATGCCCAGGGGTACCTTGGCTCTTGTATTCGGCGCCGTCACCGACCCGGGGCTGTCAGCCTGGACTGCCTTCAGTTTTAATGACCTTGATGCACCTTCAGCATTGCAGCTTCAGTGAAGATTTCATAAATAGGCATCATTCTATTTTACCCACATCCGCGCAGACACGAACCATCTCTCAATAGTAATAGTATCGCACTGCACCCTCGGCGTATGAACTTTTGACAAGCCGAATTATAAATACTGATCACAAGAAAACATCCTGTCTTTCCATTCTGCCCCTGACGATCAATCAGGCCAACTCCTACACATCATTTCCTCTATCCTCGAGCTGGATTTCCTCCTCACCCTCCTCGCCCGGACGGCTATCCACACCCGCGAAAGCGATCCCAGAGACAGAGTGATCCCGTCCAGCAACGTCCCCATAACGCGAAGAGATCCCAAAAGCACTATCAATCCCTTCCAACCGACCACGGCTGTCCTTGTCGTAAAGCTCACGCATGCCGATCACAAATCGGGGCATGATAGGGAATATGGTGATGACGTAAAAGAGGGAGAGGATAAGAGACCAGAGAGGGAGCGACAGGCCCCCATTCGCGATTTCCATCACGGAGGTGATATTGTTGAGCAAATTCCTGTGTCATTGCGCAAAAATTGGTCAGCGGTGCCGCATCCTAGATTGCGCGCGCGCAAGGACTACTAGTAGCAAAGATATGACGAACTTACACAAATAGATAAGCAACACCCTCCTTGACGATCAAGGACATATATCGGTTGGGCTCCCAACGCCCCGTCACCTTGTACATCGCATTTGATTGTTTTACCAACGGAACAAGAGCAAGGATCAGTAATAGGACATCGAAGAGAATTGGCCAGATGACCGCATATTTCTCGTAAGGGCCGATTACAGGAAACGCCTCAGTGCAAACCGAGTAATCGAGCACTTGGCTGGTTCCAACTACAAATGAAAGACAGAAGGGGGTAAAGTTCACATATGTACTCATTATTGCGACTGGGTGGAGTCATACCTCTGACATCGATGTGTGGATTGTAATATATAGCTGTCAAGACGAGTTCTTCAACCACCCTACCCGTGCAGCAAAGCAGAAGGATAGTCAGGATGACTTTTGAGCGATTCCACATTGCATGAACACGTAGAACCATTAACACTGATCAAAGTCAAAATATCTCAATGAAATAATACAATAACCATCTAACTCACACGAGGAGGCACAAACGAATGCTGCAGCTGCCCAATTATCCGAGTCAATGAGACCAGTACCTTTGCAGGTATAGATATGATTCCTTGATCAAGCATCATCGAGGACGTATGCTTACACCTAACCGATTGCGAACAGGTGTAAACAACGAAATGAAACCACGTACGTCTATTACCGTAACACATTCTCATTAGATTCATTCATTGAAAGGAAAAACTAACCTTGACAGGTCCAGGCACGAACGTGGTGCCAACTTGAAATAAACAAAGTCATCATGCTGAGCCTTGACTAATTGCATTGAACGTACAAATCGAGTTGTTTCTTGAAACCAGTTAAAGGTATACTGTACTTTCCATGATCGCGACTCACATTGCATAATAGGTACCAACATAACGGACCTGTGGGAGTCAGAGTATTGTGCATGAGCCACTGTGAGAGCAATATGTCGGAAGATTGTACACACAATAAGATACAACAAGGTCACCCATGTCCAGGACTTGTTCTGCAGTTCCATCAGTGGACGGATGATTGCTTGGAAATGTGTGTTTTCTGACCCAGATATGCTCAACCTATGAAAGTATTGAATAAACAGTAATGGAGGAAACACCATGTATACCTCTCTGGGAAACATGAGGACTGTTGACGAAGCAGTCCCAAAATGTTTAGTGTAACATATATGTTAGGTGTCTGGATAGTATTTGTGGTAATAGCGAAAGACGATGAGGGTGAAAGAATTAGACCGAGTTACCTGGCAGGATGTGCAGCTTATATTGCCACTCAACTGAGCATGGGTCGGTAATGCATTCAATTTCCCGGCACTGGCCGCATCAGGAAAACTACCTGTCAATGAATCTTATTTCGACTTATTTCGACTAGTGCGGACCTTATTCGTCTTACGCGCCTCATGACGTGAGGCTAAGTGCGTCGCATAATAAAATAGTTTGATGTCGTCACGCCTTGTCACGCGTTACATATTGACCGAACGGCCCACTGGGCGCAGTGTAGCCTAGTAAGTACTACTTGCCCGCCATCTTGCATTGATCTTGCACACCGTGCCGCCCGCTCTTGCCCGTACTTGCTACATTCACATGCCAGCCAGCCTATCTGCACTCGTCTACCTTCACTGCTCATCACCTCGCCCACCCTTTCGCCCGCCATCCGAGTCTCATGCCGACCCTTGCAGCCTTGCTTAACCCCGCTACATCCACACGGACAGAGTCTCGCGATGGCCTCCCATGACTCCACGCCGCGACAATGACAACACAGTTGGTACGTCCACCCTCCTCACTTGCGCAACATATCAATGACAATCACGGTGAGTACGCGTCGTCGCGGCCGTCATTCTCACCTTCCTCAGGGGGAAGAAAGCTCAATGAGCAGTACACACTGAGACTCGAGACGAGTTGCAGCGTGCGCGGCTCGTTGTGTTGTTCCCATGGAGGGGCAATGGCGACACGGCAACGGCAAAGGGGGAAATGTGCAGGAGGGACCGCACAATCGTCGCTTCCGCACGCTGGGGCAAGAGGATGGGGCATCCTCGTCGTCACTTTGGTGTCATGCATTGTCATTGTCGCCTCGCGGACGTGACAAAATTGAATCAACTATCAACTATTTGACTTAATTTGCTTATTTGCTTAGCCTCACGTCACAAGTACCGTAAGACAAACAAACAAGGTGCCGACGAGTTGAAATAAGTACGTATAAGATTGATGTAGTTTTCCTGATAGGACAAACAGTCCGCGACAAGCAGGTCAGGCATATGGCGGCGCATGATGTTCATATCATCTAGCACTGGTATCCGTTTCCCATCAGTATCGGGCTGCAAAGACTCGCGAAGCAGTTACATACTTACCTTGGCTAGGATCGTTTACCTGAACCAAGGCAATCTTCTGAAATCGGGTCGTTGCCTCCGTCAGTAAAAATGACTAGATACACACATCGCAATGCGCTCAACTTGGAGTTAGACGAAGCAATCAATGCGATGCCGCCAGCCATCAAAGGTGATGGACTGATGGCACTGCCTTCAATCTTTGCAAGATATTGAGCACAGATCTAGAGGAATTTGGTAAGTGGTGTCGCTTCTGAGTCAATGTTTGATCGCCGTTGATCAAGACACGAGTTTTATGCGTGCTGTTCCTGCCGTTCGCGCTCCTGAATGCCTCGATTATTGCATGGAATGTGGCGAAGGGCCGTTGTACTAAGAGTTGATGATGATCTGTGTTGCTCAGCCGTGATAATCCTTGTGATGGCGAGAGAGGACCCCACGTTGGTATGAACCAACGTGGGTGCCGCATGGCAGCGAATAAGTGCCGGCGGGTCCTTCCTGCACGAGTAACCTGTGGTCGCCTCCACCTTCCTTTCCCCTCCACCACCATCTACGAGCACGTCGAGCAGGAAGCATCCCTCCTCCCCACTTCTTATTTCCCCAACTGCAACCAATCTATCCGGGGTCGTGCCCTCACATGCCACCAGCGCCTCTGTGACCTGGCCAACTCCCTCGATAAGGCTTAAGATTGGAAGCTGAAACCCTAAACGGCCTCGGATGGGCAGCGGTAGGGGTAGCGGAGCCCCCTCCAGAGAGCTTTCGCAGGCTCGAAACCGAGTATCCTCCTCTCGCACACAGACCTAGCTCTAGTGTCGTGCTTCGCGCTCCCCTAGACCACCCAATTGCCCTACGTACGGACTTCAAGCCAAACTAGTTACTTACGTATGTAAATCCCGTGGGAAAGTGCATTGCCTGGATCACCGGAAATAACCGCTTTCTGAGTTTGAATATAGCACAGCATGAGCAGCTACGAGGGTCGGACTGTGGTGCAGTGAGGCACGAGTGAAGCCATGTACAGTGCAAGGTCTCTCACTACCACCCTCTCCTCGTAGCACACGGAGCGACGTCCAAAGATATCCAACCTCCCACACACCCCTGACACCCCAGGGCCCAAACTCGAAGCCGATGCTTGTCCCTTGTGGCAACACAAGTACATCGTCATTGGCGAGGTATAGATGACACAAGACCTCTCTCGCCCAGCTCTTTCGGAATATAGGTGTCGGGAAGATGATTGCAACGCTGCATGACGACTCGGACGCGCTAACACAAGCTATGATGTGACAACAACGACGCACACCAGCACCACGACGCGACGATGTGTTGGCGAAATGATATAACGCCTGCCAGCGACATGGCACCAAGATGGCGCCACGCACGACGAACGCGGCGACGACAATGCCCAACGACGCCACCGCCCTTCTCCACCTCATCCCGTCGCCATATCCATATCCGTGCGTCCAGCGACAGCCGCGCGCTTTCGTTCCGCCGACAGCGCACGACAGTCGCTGCACCTCACCCTCGCCTCGCCTTCAAGTTGCCCATTCTTGCCTCGTCCCCGCCCTCAGCTTGTCCTCACCCTCGCATCATGGTATTGGCGAGGGAATCGTACGAACCATCTTCCCTTGCTCGCTCTCGCCGTCCATTTTGCGCGTCCATGTCATCGTCTTGGAACCCTCTTCTGCCCTCGTCCTCGCTTCATCCAGCGCCGTGGGTGCGGGTGACGAGGACGACGTGACGGCAGGGGGACGGGGACAAGGAAGAGCGCTGCGCTGCCTCGCATGCAAACGCAAACGCAAATGCACTGCTTGTTTGCACACGAGGGCGAGGGTGATGGGGTGACAAAGAGACGAAGGTAATGGCGAGAACAAGCGGGCGACGGCAACTCTGGGGCAGACCGTGACTGCCACGCACTCTCGTTCTGTCGAAAGCGCACGACGGTCACCACACCTCGTCGCCCTCGCCCTCTCACTCTCTCTTCTCGCCGACTCCCTCCCTCTCCCTTGCCCACACGGAAGCGATGATGGCACAATGGTATGCCACCACCACCACCACCACCACCACCATAACAACAACAACAACGTCAACAGCAATAACAGCAACAATAACAAGCCTCAGACGATCGGCAACGACAACGAGAAAACGACAATGACAACGAGACGACAGCAACGAGACGAGGAATACGAGATGGCACCGCTGCCGCTGGCAACGAATGACGACAAGATGGCACAGTGGCGCACCCCCAGGATATGAGAACGATGGACGCGACAACAGCCCAACAGCACGCCAGCATGCCCACCACGATCACCCTCGCGTTGCCCTCGCCCTGTCTCACCCCCGTCATCATCTTAGTCCCCATCCCCGTCCGCGTACTGCCCCCGTCCTCTCGTCCGAGCGTGCAGAAGCGACAACACAACGTGCAGTGCAGTTGCTCCTGTAACTGCCCTCATGCATACCTGCAGTACGTGTGCGGGTAAAGGTGTCATACCCACGAGATTACCTGCACCCGTGCCATTTTCCACTCGGGGTCCGTGGCATAGACTGCCAATTTTTTTCTCTACATTAGACATTCCTTAATCTTGATTCTCTCACATGTACATGTTACTCCACGATACGTTGACAGATCTAAATGATCAGATGGACCACGGATTTTCAGAAGAAGAATTACCTTCGCGTCACCGGCCTTGCGCAGACGCCAGTCGGAACTTCCCGAGTATAAATGCTGATCACAAAGAAACATCCTGTCTTTCCATGCTTCCCCTGAGGATCAATCATTAATCAGGCACAACTCCTACGCATAATTTCCTCTATCCTCGAGCTGGATTTCCTCCCCACCCTCCTCGCCAGGACGGCGACTCACACCCGCGAACGCAATCCCAGAGACAGTGTGATCCCGTCCAGCAACGTCCCCAGAACTCGAAGAGATCCCAAATGCACTATCGATCCCTTCCAACCGACCACGGCTGTCCTTGTCGAACAGCTCACGCATGCTGATCACAAACCGGGGAATGATAGGAAATATGGTGATGATGTAAAAGAGACCGAGGATAAGTGACCAGAGAGGGGTCAAAGGGTTATCAAAGTTTGAAATCATGGTGGGGATATTGTTGAGCAAAGTCCTGTGTCATAGTGCAAAACACGATCAGCGGTGCGGCGGGCGCGCGGACCATCAGTATGAGCAAAGATATGACGAACGACGTACACAAATAGATAAGCAACACCCTCCTTAGCGATCAAGGACATATATCGGTTGGGCTCCCAACGCCCCGTCGCCTTGTACATCGCATTTGATTCCTTCACCAACGGAATGAGAGCAAGGATCAGTAGTAGGACATTGAAGAGAATTTGCCACACGACCACATATTTCAGGTAAGGGCCGATTACAGAATATACTTCAGTACAAAACGAGTAGTCGAGCACTTGGCTGGTTGCAACTAAAATAAAAGACAGAAGGGGGTAAAGTTCACATGCGTACTCATTATTCCGACTGGGACTGGGTGGTGTCATACCTGTGGCATCGATGTGTGGATTATAAAAGATAGCTGTCAAGACGAGTTCTTCAACCACCTTAATCGTGAAGCAAAGCAGAAGGATAGTAAGGATGACTTTCGAACGATTCCATATGGCATGAACACGCAGAACCATTAACACTGATCAAAGTCAAAATCTCGAAATCCCAATGAAATGATACAATAACCATTTAACTCACATGCGGAGGCACAAGAAAATGCGGCACTTGCCCAATCACCTGAGTAAGCGAAACCAGCACCTTTGGAGGTATAGATAGGATATCCTGATCAAGCCTATCATCAAGGACATATATTAACAATGCTTACACCTAATCGATTGTGAACAGGGATATTAAATCAACGAAAAGAAAACACGCACGTCTATCACCGCAACACATCATTCCCATCAGATTCATTCATTGAAAGAAATAACTAACCTTGACAGGTCCAGGCACGAACGTGCTGCCAACTTGAAATAAACATGGTCATAATAGTGAACCTTGACTAAATGTTTTGAACGTACCAAGTGATGATTTCCTTGAAACCACATTAAGGGTAGATTGTACTATGCATGGTCATGACTCACATTGCATTATATATTCCAGCATAGCGGACCTGTGCGAGTCAGAGTATCGTGCATGAGCCACTCTCTCAGAGAGCAATGTGTCGGAAGAGTTTACACACAATAAGATACAAAACGGATACCCATGTCCAGGACTTGTTCTGCGGTGCCATCAGTGGACGGATCAATGCTTTGAAAAGGTATTGCCTGACCCAGATATGCTCAACCTATGAACTTGATATTAAGCGAATAAACAGTAATGGAGGAAACACCCTGTATACCTCCCTGAGAAACATGAGGACTGTTAACGATACAGTCCCAAAGTTTAGTGTTACATATGTTAAGCGTACATTTAAAGCTCACTATAATAATAGACCACGACGGTCACCATTGCAACTGCATAGCAGTAATGATGTTAAACTGATGAGCAATAATATGGTTCGCAAAGAGCCATACGGGATACATAATCGTTTAAGAGCTGCAGCTGAACGGCCGACTGCAGGTCAGATGACATGGCGTGAAAGAGAATGGCAGTAGATTGATAGTATTTGGGTTAATAGCGAGAGACGATGAGCATGAAAATGATGAAAGGATTAGACCGAGTCACCTGGCTGGATGCGCTTGGGATGCGCAGTTTTTATTACCACTCATAGCGCCATTAGGTCGAGATGCAGAAATTCCTTTGTCACCAACAGTCCCCAATAAGCAGATCAGATATACCAAGGCCCCGGCGCATGATGATCATGATATCATCTGGCATTATTATAATCCGTTTCCCACGGGTATGGGGCTGCAAAGCGCGCAGCAGTCACTTGAACCAATGGAATCTTCTGAAATCCGGTCGTTGCCTCTGTCACCAATGGAAACGACTAGGTACACAAATCGCGATGTGCTCAATTGAAGTTGGACGAAATAATCGGAGTAAGTTGGTAACTTGGTACTAACTGGTATCGCTTCTTTGATCGGCCTTGATCAAGACACGAGTTTTTATGCGGGATGTTCCTACCGTTCGCGCTTCCGAATGCCTCGATTGTTACATGGAATGCGTCGAAGAGCCGTTGTAACGGTTGATGAACGTTTGAACGTTGAACGTTGAACAACACTCGTAGACGACGTCCCCAGCAGCACGTGACTGACTCGGACGTTGAAAGAGACCATGATCAAGACGCCAAGTACTAGATTTCGCTCTCGTAGCGATGCAAAGTGTCTATCGACAGCAACTTGTTCGCCTCACAGCCTCATAGATAGTCTATTTATCAGACTAGTTTTACCTATTGACCAGGCTATGGTGTTGTCAGGTTGAGCTTGTCATTGTTGCCGAGTCACAAAGCATGCTGTTGTAGTCTCCCATAGACCCTTGGGCAGGAAGACGGTCGTCCCTTCTTTTAGGATAATGCTTTTGCAACGATGATGATCACCTTGAACGTTAACATCGGACAGTGGAGAATCGTACCCAAGAGTGCCTTGGCTCTTGTATTCGCCGTCGCTGACCCGGGTCCCATGTTGGCACGCCCCGAGCATTAATGCTGTCAGGACTCCCTTCAGTTCCAATAACCTTGATGCGCCTTCAGCGCTGCAGCTTCAGTGAAGACTTGATAAATAGGCATCATTATATTTTACCCACATCCGCGCAAACACGAACCACCTCTAGACTCTCAATAGTCAGTAATAGTATCACAGTGTCTGCACCCTCGGCGTACAAAATTCAAGCCAAACTATAAATATTGATCACAAGAAAACATCCTGTCTTGGCATCCTTCCCCCGACGGTCAATCAGGCAAGAAAACCCCTACGCATCATCTCTTCTATCCTCGAGCTGGATTTCCTCCCCATCCTCCTCGCCCGGACGGCCATCCACACCCGCGAACGCGATCCCAGAGACAGAGTGATCCCGTCCAGCAACGTCCCCAGAACGCGAAGAGATCCCAAAAGCACTATCGATCCCTTCCAACCGACCACGGCTGTCCTTGTCGTAAAGCTCACGCATGCTGATCACGAATCGGGGTATGATAGGGAACATGGCGGTAATGTAAAAGAGTGAGAGGATAAGAGTCCAGAGAGGGGGAAACAAGTTCCCATCCGAGTTTACTATCGCGATGGTGATAACGTTGAGCAAATTCCTGTGTCGTGGTGCAAAACTTGATCAGCGATGCCGTCATAGATTGCGCGCGCGCAAGGACCACCAGTGGCAAAGATATGATGAACGACGTACATAAAGAGATAAGCAACACCATCCTTGACCATCAAAGACATATACCGGTTGGGCTCCCAACGCCCCGTCGCCTTGTACATCACGAGTGATTCCTTCACCAACGGAATGAGAGCAAGGATCAATAATAGGACATCGAAGAAAATTGGCCAGACGACCACATATTTCTCGTAAGGGCCGATTACAGGAAGCGCCTCAGTGCAAACCGAGTAATCGAGCACTTGGCTGGTTCCAACTACAAATGAAAGACAGAAGGGGGTAAAGTTAACATGTGTACTCATTATTCCGACTGGGTGGAGTCATACCTCTGGCATCGATGTGTGGATTGTAAAAGATAGCTGTCTCGACGATTTTTTCAACCACCCTAACCGTGTAGCAAAGCAGAAGGATAGTAAGGATGACTTTTGAGCGATTCCACATTGCATGAACACGCAGAACCATTAACACTGATCAAAGTCAAAATATCTCAATGAAACAATACAATAACCATCCAACTCACATGAGGAGGCACAAATGAATGCTGCAATTGTCCAATTACCCGAGTCAACGAGACCAGTACCTTTG
>JBBPPC010000636.1:0-14856 GCA_038091775.1 Leccinum olivaceopallidum | reverse complement strand
CCCGGTCCAATTGTTTTCACTGGCAGAATGTGTCAGACAAAAACGAGCCCGCGGGCAATACGCTGGTGGTCGCCATCACTAGCGCGGAGATGCGGTTGGAGCGCCTATTACTCAGCGCTGAACGGAGTCGCTGGATGGGTGGATGTAGTAATGGCGCGGAAAAATGTGTTACTCAACTTGTACGGCAACACTACTCTTTCAGAAGAACCCTTTACCCTGCCTGGTGTCACTTACACTGAATGTAGATCCAAGTGACTGCAGTGGTACCCTCTTTCCACTGCGGACGTTTCACTGCCTCGTCGCTAACTACAATTAGCAGTAGTCACAAAACACATTCAAGGCATGATACAGTTTTTATGCTGTCACGTTCAAGTTATTCCAGGTCCAATCTTCTCAACACAGCAAGTAGTACTGCACATGCACCAATAAGTATTAGATCACCTCTACGCCATGGTCGTAACGAGACGGTACGTTCACACCGTCATTTGTTCTTCTCGGATGGCGAACTCGGCCTTTTCCAGATATATTACTGAGAACCGTTGGCCTGGGCCCGGCAAAGTTGGAAATAGTTGAAAGAGTTGTCGCTCCGCTTCCCTCAAGTATATTATGGCCACCCAATCCCTCCCCTTCTCTCGTCCTCATCCTCGTTCCCTTCTCCTTTGATGGGTCTCTTCAATCCCCGTATCCTCGATGCGAGCATTTCCGATGTCATTGCCACCTTGAATGACACTCAGAAGGCTGATGTGCTGTTGCTTGCGCTACAGCATATGCCCGTTCAGGGGTAGGTCGCATGAAACAGTGTACCATTCCGAGACCATTTCTGATGGATTAGCATAGCCACCGAACGACCATGGAGAATGCTGTCCAGTCGCTCTTGCAAGTGCCCAAATTTACCCCTGTCTGTGTCGCGCGTGCTCTCTTGCTGCGCGCCAAGACAAGGCTCGCCGCGGGGTATCGTACATCCGCTCAGCAAGGTATGTGTACTTACGCTGTCAAGATACCATCTGAAACCTGTTTTCAGATCTTCATTCCGTGATGACGGTAGATCCTGAAAATCAGGATGTCAAGGCCATTATCCACTCACAGCATCTTCGCCCAGAGATGGTGAGTATTATCGCAAAATTGGAAGCCTTTCGCTCATCGAAGATGTTAGCTTCTCAGGGAACCAGAACGCCCACCTCGCTTTTCACCAGAGGTGTGGCGGGAGATTGCTCTCTTCCTTCCTAAACGCGACCTCAAATCCCTCTTACTCGTCCCAAATGCGCTTTCGTGCATTGCCAGACAATTGCTATTTCTAGACATTGATCTCTATCTCACCACCGCTGTGGAACCTGGATGCGCAAAGGGTCGTTGTCGGCCCATGCAAGTGGAAAGTGTCGACCAAGGCATTGACGCGTGGCATTACCAGCGGAGCGCAGACATTCTGGCGCAAATACTGATGGATCCCTATTTTGCAGGCCACATCAAGAGCCTGAATATCTTTGCTGCTTCCTCCGATATCACGCAACCGTTGACATTCCAAGTTGGTGAGATCACATTCCTCCTGCGTGTCGGAACACACTGGTTCATCGATATCCCAGGCACGCTCATGAACGCCCTTCCAAAATTGACCAACCTTCGTAGAATCCATTGCACTGGCGACAATGAACTAATCGCGCGAATGTTGCAAACAGTATATTCACATCATCCATCGTTGCAGCGATTGTCTCTCGTGTAGGATTATCCGTCGATCTGTTGTCTATGCAACTGAATCGCGTTCTAGAATGACGGATCATGCCGTTGGCATTGAACTGCCCGTCTTCAAGCGCCTTACTCATTTCTCCATCAGCTCTGCCAACGAGTGTAGTCTGCATGTTCATACGTTTCTAGCTCAGAGTCGGGACACGCTTCGTTCGTTATCCATCAACAATCCTCGTTGGACTTTTCCCGCAGACGCTATCTGTGTTCGACACCTCACACAAATCGAATTTAATGGCTATTTTTCTGTCGATACACAGGCATTTTCGCACATTCTCGCGAATGGTCAGCAGCTCGAGTCATTGATGCTGTCGGGGACGCTCGAGTGCACGCCGTCGTCGTCGTTCAAACAATATCGGACTGGACTTCCGTTCCTTCGTCACTTCTCATTTAGGATCACGAGTCTCCATCCACACATTTCGGATCCTGAGCTGTGTCCTGCAATTTCGGAGTTTCTTCGTGAACGAACGAAATTACGAACATATCACTTGCTCGTTCCAGCGGGTGATGTACGTCGGATCGGGTTCAACGCTTCGGCGTGGGGCGTGCTTCCTGCGCTGTCCAGTTTGAGCAGCTTATCGATAACATACCCTCCGGATCTGTCGCCAACGTTGGCTGGGTGGCTGATCCCGCGGACGCTACGAGCGTTGACGATCGATCTGTCTTCTGCGGTGACAGACCACATGGCCACTTTTCTGAACGTGCGTCTTTGTATTTTACTGGCCTCGCGTTTTCTCTGACGTGTTTTTCTTTATTCAGCAACTCCGTGTGGGAGTTCCTCCAATGCTGCGCTACTTTGGTATGACCAACACGCCCATCTGGACTCCATCGGGCGTCATCGAACATGGGTTTCCGAACATCCGCGTGGTGCGGATCGACGGGGGGGTCTGGACGGTGACGAGAACTAAGGAAGACGGGGCGTTGGAAGTGGAACGGTGGCCATACCGAAGGGCCAAATATCACGCAGCCCAATGGCTCGAGTCGTTGGATTGCGCAGATGCGATCTGGAGGGGTGTGGCCGGGCCTTTATGATAGGCTGGTGCCGCGGTAAGATGGGGCGGAGTCGTATGTATGTATCTCCGAGTCTCTTCATCGATTTTTTGGTCTTCTTCTCGTTCGTTCATGCACATTTAGTACTCGTATTTCTCGGATCCACGCTACATAGTACTCGATATTCTCCTTATAAAATGGTTGCTGGCTTGTCTGTTCCTGAAGTTCTCCCTCGCCCGAGGTTCCTCTGAATAAGATTTGGGTATGCCTGGCCTTGGAGAGGTCTGGACTCGCAATAGATCGACAGAATAGACCTGCGCTCAACGACTGGACGACCCAAACCATCATCTATGCGCATGAGGAAATGAAGCAGCTGAGTTTTGGCGGCACAAGGTCACACCGTCTGAAATTAGACTAGGAAGCACGGAACTATATAGCACTCGTATCATTCGTATAAGCATAAGTTCGAAACATAGAACTCGATGCAGGCGCACGCTACGCTGCTCCCGAGCCAGGTCTGACAAATGTCTGTCCGACTCTGAATTCTGATGGACGAGAAATAATCAGGTGTGCTCATCGCCACCAGTGGAAGGGAGAGAATGCTAACGTAGATGGTGACACCTGAGGAAGATTCCCAGGCACCAGATAACTCGGCGCAGGGATTAAGTCACTTTGTGGAAGAGTCCAGTCAGACGGGGGGGCAGGGAATCATGACTGACAGTCCAGACAAGATATCAGAGCTCGCAAATCGAACTACGGAGAGCTAAGCAAACACTTATAATTAGTATGTTTGAGACACTTTCTTGATCGAAACCTATATATCACCATCATGATAGAAAGTGGAATCACGCGGCGCTTTTGAAGGCCATATCCTCCAGCAATAAAAAATCTGAGTCAGTATAGTCACTTCTCTCGATTAGCCACCCAAAACTTTGTCTGAGACAATGAGACACTCACCGAGCCTAGCCATGGGCACCAAGACAAGACAACCGGAAAGTAGTATCGATGGCCCAATATTCCAATATACGCGCCCCGATTCCCAGAAACCTGAGAAGGTGAACACAGTCATCAATATTTCCAGTAGAAGGACAACCGTCGACGTCACTGAGAGGATGCTCAGCCACAGTACCACAAGTGATGAATCTAACACCTTCATAGGTCTTCGGTCATCTGCGAAACTAGTAAAATGAATGTCTGAGGAATTGTTAATTGAATTCAGAATTGGCATTGCGATGTCGTGGTCTCGTGGATACATACACTGGACAACTAAAGATCAAGCCCAAAGGACAGAGTGTATCCAACGACCTATATATGGCGCATTGTAATTTGTGGGTTAGAATGAATGGACGAGTAGCGTGAATAGTACAAACACAAGGTCCATTCCTGACGAAACCAGGTGTTCAACGACGCAGCGAAGCAATAACCCATGTGTTGACTCACGAAGCTTGAACGACGCCCGCAGCAAGCTCAACACTTTGCATCATCAATGAGCACTGAGCAGATGTCGTGCTGGAAATTAGAATTTACATACCTGGCAGTGGCCTGACTCATATTAAGTTGCGGTTTGTGTTTGAGTCTTCGCAGTAGTCGCATGTTGTACACTGAAGCTTGGACAAGTAGCGACGAGGAGAAAAACATAACGGTCATAGATATCGACTCGTTTCAGACTTTCAAAGTGGCTGCCAGGATACGTTAAATGAGCTTCGAACTGGAATGGGGCTTCCTATTAATTAGAATGCCGGTGGACCCCAGTAGTGTGAATATGCCAAAGTAAAGGACTCATGCGGATGATCGGCTCTACAGATCATACTTTGTCAATTGGGCCGACGTGACTGAAGCTGGCTGAGTTTCAAGCAACGGACGGCTGGTAACACAGCAAGCCTGATCAATAGCAGTGTTGACACAGCAATGATTCAACCATGAATGACACTACGACGTTTATAGACCCGCCGCACTGACCAGACTCCGAGTATAACAACGACCATCATTCGAATTGAAGACAATACCACGGGACAAGGGGTTCAATGGGTTCATTTGCGAGGTCGCTTGGTCCCAAGCTTTTCATGAGGGTTGAGATTCTTGAGGCGTTTACGTATCATAGGGCGCGGCCGGGGTCGGACCACTGATATGATTCTACCATTTCCGAGTCAGTGTGTGGCAAACACGTGCCAGATCATCGGACGAATCAAAATTCCGACCCGATGCTCGGCACCTGTTAGGTTAGTTGTCCACTCATCCTCTTCCACTGATAGGTTGACTTCCAGTGTATAAGAGCCAAACGATTGAATTTCCTTGGTCGATCTGAGGCATGGTCGCTATATGAAGCCATGGAAGATGGTGCCGAAAATGTCCACCCGGCGGATATGCAGTCATGTTTGCTCGGTCAAGGTATAGATACATAAGTCGATTATGACGCTGCGTGTCTGACTACACCATCAGTCCACGTCAGCGCTGGATGCTCAACTTAGACCCAGATGCAAATGCAGATTCTGGTCGCGACCCAAACCGCAGGCAACAATGGGGGATTCGCACATCTTGTTCAGCATGGCTGCTTGGGCTGGGATAGAGATGGCAAAAGATGCTGTGCGAGCAGATGTTTCATGTGTGAGAAATGGTGGAACTATGCTGACCCATTTCTCGGCGGCAAATTTTTAAAAGAGTACAATTCACCAGCTCGGTGACGTAGAGAATGAATAAAACCTCGTTGTCCTTGCAATGATGCGACTGGGTTGACCATCAGGTGAAAAACGCATTGCATCTCATAGGTATCGGCGGTTCAGGCGAACATAGATATGTAGGGAATCTAGGGATAAATCCTTAGGAGTCCTGAAGACGATCTCCACGTTGATCTTCAAGCCTCATGATTTCCTCGCGGAGAAAACTAATCACGGATTCCATGGTAGGCCTTTTCTCTGGTTCTCGAGACCAACACCTCCGCATAAACACAATATAGCGGTCAGGAATCTTGGGTGTTTGGGCATCGATAGGCTCCCTTCCTAAGTACTTCAAGTACACGACCTGTTCTGGTCTCCTTGTTCCGCAATATGGCATTCTTCCCGTGAGCATCTGGAGTACTGAATCAATACCAAAAACACGAGGAAGAGGAATAGATAAACAAACCTGAAGCATAAGACATCCAAATGAATAGACGTCGCTCATCTTTGTCGGGCGTGGATCATCCTCATCCATACGGAACAACTCAGTGGCGGCCCAACGAGCGTTTGAAATTGCATCGTCATACGGGAGCTTCTTCAGACCTGGATCTAGGGACATGTCTTGTCTAGCTTTATTCAGGAAGCCCCTTCCACGAACAATGCCAACCGATTCCTGTGAAAGAAGAGGGGTCAGACAAGATGTTCGAAATCTTAAGGATGACGACGTCGGCTTGCCGGTGTTAGATCACCATGAACAATATTCGCATCGTGGTCTGCGGCAACGGGAAGTTAGCAACACGAGGATAACACGACAAAAGACAAGTCACCAGTCCGAATAAAGGTAGCCCAGTCATTCAGCTTGTGCGGCGAAAGTCAACGGTCCCATTTTGCTCTTCCAACAGGACTTGACTTACAACAGAAAATCGGGCTGAAAAGGAGATACACTCCTTGCACCACATGCACTGGAAAGACGGATCCCTCGAAGTCGAATAGAACCTAAGTAGATGGGCCTGCGGCAGGGTGAACGACATAGGTGAGGAATAATGGGGAGATTCTTTTTTTCCTTCTCCAATGGTCGGAACTCGACGATAGCAACCCCGATTGACGGTCCAACCGCATTGGAAAACTGCACATGAAGGAGACGTTATTTCCTGCGGAAATCCCTTGTCAGAACGAGGTAAAACGCGAACAGAGGAAATTAAGGCGACAATGCACCTGTTCTTCGCAGTATTGGCGAGAGTCGTCCTCGTCCTGAAAAGCGGATGAGGGAAACATGGAGCTGCTAGTGGAGATATACAGGGATGGTTTAAGGTGTCAAAATGGCTGTAGATATCCGGCCACACTGTGGCGCCAGCCAACACAGCCGTTTTCAAAAGCGGAAAATCCTCAGCCCTCGGATCTTGCCGTTCGACTGCGGACACGAGGCCGCCGGCCATCTGAGAAATGGCCTTTCCGAATATACGAATGGCGGTGTGTCCAGCCACACCGTCACACCAAAACAATATTCAGGCAGAGCTCAAACTCGCTACAACATATTTGATTGCCAGTGGCGCAAGCAAGGTCCCTGGCAGTAAAGGTATGTAAATTATAGGGGCCTCGCAAACGCAAGTGACGTTCGGCACTCGGCTTGGTTGTAGCGAGTTTGAGCTCTGCCTAATCGTTGTTTGGGTCGTGTGAGGATGTGCTAGATTTGTCATATCGAATGTTTCCAGAACTTTTGGCCGACCCGATCACCAGTCTAATCAGAAAACTATGTCAATATGGCTATCCTGGGAAGTTCTGCCCCCGGACTGAATGCAGTGGTGGGCTACATAAAAGTGACAAATCGCTGGGGACACTGTGACTGAACTATTATTGAAGAGTCCTTTTTGCCCCATCTACACTGCTCCTTCTTGTCATTTGATCACTCGCCCCCTCATCCCCCCTTCTGTGCCCACTGTTCACTCGCCCCCCTCCCTCCCCCCCAATCCCAGATCTCGCTCTCTCTCCTTCCCTGCGTTCAAAATTTTCCGCTTTTCGACATGCTTGGTATCTTGTTGTCATGGCTTCGTGCGTTAATCGGTCTTTTTGCACACAAGGTTGTCTACAAAAGGTCAGCTTCGCAGCCTGAATCAGGGTATTGACACGAAGCCATTCCAACCGTCGCCCTTCACAGTATTTCTTGGGAGATCCCCGAAGGCCACTTAGAGCCTTTCCCTGGTCAACCAGAGATATACCATGGTGGGTTCAGCGTATCCATCAAGTATCGGCTACTTAGGCAGGGCTCGGAACCTGAGGTGGTGCGTAATTCTTATTGCTATGCCGACACATTTACAAAAGTGTAATTTGAATCAAGGTCGTGGTCAAACGCCCAAAACTTTCCAACGGCGAATCAGACGTTGCGAAAATTCGTAAGGTGAATTTTGTCCACAGCATGTTTGTGCGAGACAACAATATATTTTGTCCCTTAGAACTTCGAAAAAGAAATCAAAATAATGAGCCAGCTACACCACCGAAACATTTTGCCTCTGCGTGGATTCACTTATCAATTCGGTTCAATCCCCTGCCCTGTCACCCCGTTGATGAGCGACGGCCCATTGACCCATTATATCGACCGTAATCATGGTGTCATCTCTATGGAACGCAGATTCGCAATTGTAGGTTTTGTATGCTTACAAATGGATGAAACTCATGAGTGACTTGCAGCTCCATGACGTGGCCAGCGGTCTGCAGCACAGTAAGTAATCTATTGAGCACGTGCAAAATAATTTATAGATTTTATTTCTAGTCCACCATTCTGGGATTGTCCATGGCGATCTTACGGGCTCTAACATTCTGATGGGCCGCGGGGGTACGATTTTCATATCCGACTTCGGTCTTTCCTATCCGTACCTCGATGAGAACCAGTCAATCCCTTCAAACATCTGCACCCCTCGGTGGGCTGCAACTGAGCTGTTTATCCACCCCGACCAGGAGAGTATACCTGTACCCACCACCAGCTCTGACGTATATTCCTTTGGCTGCATCGCATTACAGGTAATAAACAATCGCTTATACGTTAAATATGACAATCTGGTTAACGATCTACTTCAGGTACTCTCTGGTAGAATACCATTTTGGCGCATATCTCGGCCAGCCCAAGTGGTTATCCTTAAATACCAGGGAAAAGATCCTTTGGATGAATGTCCATCGGACTTTTCGGTGGACCATTGGGAATTCCTTCAATCTACGTGGTCAAAAGCGCCAGAAATCCGCCCCTCCTCCGATCAGGTGCTCACATTCGTGGAAAGGGAGCTGGAACGATGCACAGATATATAGACTTAGTTCGAAAACTTTCCCCGGGGACGCGCCCGTGGGTACTTACGGGGACTGACGCTTTCCGTTCTGCACAACGTCACCTTGCGTAAGCGAGGTCGTTTCCCCGTTCGTTAGTATTTTACTGTCAAAACTGGTACACATACAGTAGTCACGTCTCAAGACGCAAGGTCCTAAGCCGGCAACGCCGGCCCTTTTCTAGTGACTCAAAAGATTTATGACTTATACATACTAACGAGTCCAAACACGTACTGTATGCATCGTTAGCGGCGCCGATCCCCGATTCTAAAATGAATCAATATTATTATGATTTACTGAAGCTCTTTCGTGTAACGTTACAGACGACGGAACGAGGTTACAATCATGGTGGAAAGTCTCAGATCAGTCAATAGTCTACCACCGTAGAGTCTGGCGGTGACAGTATCAGATGACCCGGACGCTTTCTTTGAAGCTGATTCACCAGCAGGAAAATCCTTAGCCTTTCTCTTTTTATTCTTTCCACCATCGTCATTATTGAGAATATTACCGTACCTGTGAAGCTGGGTTTGACCCTTCACACCGATGTTTCGAGAGGGGGAGACCGGATATATCCGAGTGGCTGTACCACAGTTGAAATAGCCGAAATCAAGCCGAAATCTTATGTAACCAACCTAGGCCACAAGCACGTCATTTCAAGTGCATGGGTGGCAAGACACTGACATTTTGGGGTGACATTCAGGTCATTGTGACGCCTTTGAGCTTGCCATTGCTCGAAAGAGCTTGTTATCAACTCGGAGAGCACCGCAACTGCGAATTTCCAGGTGAGCGTGACTACTGCCAGGGCTGCTAGGCAAACACGATGATACCCCCGAATATCCCGACCCCGCGGGTAGATGGTCAGAGTCCTCTCTCTCCTCGTCGACTTCCTCACTCTCTCGCCCTATCTCCCCTCATTGACTCCTTTGCTCTCAGGTTCTCCTTCTCCCTTGCCCACACGGAAACGACAACGCGTGCCACCATGATGTGACAACGCGACAAATCGACGGCGAAGAGACATCAACAAACATCAGCACGACGACGACGAGGCAACAACAACAACAACAACAACAAGACGACGACGACGTCCTTACCCCCGCCATCATCCTCGTCCTCAGATGACCACGGAAGCGACCACATAACGTGCATGATTGTGTGCGTTGTGCAGTCGCTCCTGCACGTTGCCCTCGCTCACGATGACGACGACTGTCACCCTTGCCCTGTTCTCCCCCACCCTGTCATCCCCATCCCACGACGACATGACGACAACCGTCGCCCTCGCCAGCGTGCAGAAGCGATCACGCAACGCGCACGATCGTGTGCGTTGTGCAGTCGCTGCTGCACGCTGCCCTCGCTCATGACAACGACAACACGACAACGATGACGACGACGACGACCGTCGCCCTCGCCCTGTTTGTCCCCACCCCACCCCATCCCCATCCCCATCCCATGATGACGCAACAACGACCGTCGCCCTCGTGCTCGTGTGCAAACTCCGTCACGCTGGCCTCATCGTTGCGCTCATCCTGGACCTACTTATATTAAGCACCGGCGCTGCACAGCGTGTCCACCCACGTGCGTTTTCTTCCGTTCCGGCGCCCGCTCAGCTCAAAGACCTGCTGACACAGGAAGGAACTTTTCGTTCAATGACATGCGCAGAACCCTGCACCGTTGCGTTCCCTACACTATCCTACTCCCTCTCCCCGATCAATCCAGTTCCCCTTCGCGCACTCGTTTCTTCCCTGATTCTCCTAGATCAGCTCTCCTAAGAGATCGTCGATAAATGTGGCAACTTCATCCAGTCAGCCCCAGTAGAAGAGACCTGGTATAAAACCTGCTTGAAGTGCCTGCCTACGATGTTTTAGTAGAATTAGAGAGGCTAAGACATGAGTCCAAATATGTGGATGTGGTCTTAGGCGTCAGATCTTCAACGATGGATGTTTCAAGACCGCCGTCACCATATGTCGGGCGCGGGTAAACCGTTTCCACGTCTAATACTTAACTTAGAACCCAGATGCAGGTCCAGATTCTGGTCCACATACAGGGGAATTCGCACATCGCGTTTAGCGTCGGTGCCCGGGCTGGGGTATAGGGCAGAAGATGCTGTGCGCGAGCAGTTGAAGAGATGTTTTGTGTGCGAGAAATGAGGGAACTACGCTGACCTATTTCTTGGCAGCAAAGATAGTATGATTTACCAACTCGGTCACGTAGAGTAATAGATCCTGTTTGTCCTTGAAATGATTCGATCGACTGCGTAAAGTGAGCCAACTCGAGATCGCATCCGATGACTATAATCTGTCACTCCCGGTACGATGCGGCCTCGTCCTTCAATATCCCAAAAGCCTCTGGACAACGACATTTGGCAAAGTGGGTCCAAAATTACACAAATGGGTAGTAACAGTCCAGACATAACAGCAGGTAGAAGAGGTGACTCGGCACCACCGGCAATGGTGGTCGGCGAAAAGCTATACTTGACTGAGCGGCTCATACCCCCTCCGACTTGAACCTCCCATGCTCAACCCGAGCGTTCTCAATAGGCCCTTGCCTCTCCCTCCACTTGAATCGTGTTCGTGATCCACCTCACCCCTCTCCAACTCCCTCCTCCTCTTGGCCTCTTCGAATCCTTCCGCCGGAACGTCGCACACCTGCCCGTACTCAACCCCAACCTCCTTGCCCATCGTCCAAAAATCTTTGCAATTCCTCACGACACCCAAGTCAAACGGATTTCGCGCACGCGCGCCCGACGAGGCGAGCGCAAGCCCCTGCGCGGCACGCCCCCGCGTAAACCTGTCGAGCCCGAGCAAATTAAGCAGGAACCCGCCACACGTTCCCGGTGCGGTCAACATGGCAAAGACGCCACTATGTTGATGTTTGTGCTTGTGTATTCCGCCTTCGGCTTCGCTGTCCTCGTCACCTCGCTCAGTGCCCGATGCGTGCTGGTGTTGGTGCAGGTGGCGATGTCCCATTTGAACACCCGTACCGCCCCCACCAGCCGCAAGAGCTCCGCGGCCGCCCATGAAACCGTATCGTCCGAGGTTGGAGACTTCGAATGTGGTGAGCTGACGGGCGACTTGCCAGTATTGCGTCACAAGGAGTACGGAAGTCCAGGTGAGTTGGAGCGTAGACCACATCGCGATGGAGAGAAGGAATGCATCTTTGGATGCTGGGCCGCATAGGATGGTCGAACAGTCATTGGGTATCGGCTCTTGTGTAAGAACAGAGGTAAAGACTATAATGCTAATCGTTAGTGGAGAGACATGGTAAGTTATGCCAGAGGCTCACGTTCGTAGCTAAGGTAATCGAATAACGATATGCCAATGATCAGCGTCGTCACGAACAGCAAGAATTGGCGATGATTATTAGCACCGACTGGCGAAGAACAATTAATAATTGAGTGCTGTGAATGATGAGAGGACAGACCGCAGTTCCACACCCATGGACAGTGACTGATATCGGAGAGGTTAGAAGGAGCTGAACAGGATAAAAAAACCACCTTACTGGTCACTTCTTGCGACACACCTGTCGCAAACTCGACAATGTTTTGATCGGAGGGGTTTCCTTGCCTTCATATGGTTTGTAGGATCGGTAGCATACTACACAGTGGCGCTTACCATGCATTGAATGCAGAACGTTTGACCATTGAGTCGTCCTCCTGAGGCCAAGTCCTCTATTATCTACGTGTCTTTACTGTTAGAGTAATGGCAGAAATTACGAAGAAAACACGCACAGATTTCAGCTCTCCATCGTTCGCTGGTCGAGGGCATGCACCCGGATCGAGCGTGATTGCCCGGAAGAAGTTATATACACATAGACCAAAGACCAGGGCGAAAGCCAAGTGTATGAATGCATGCTCGGAAGTTTCTGCCGAGTACGGTAAGCCAAGAACAAATTCCAATGCACAGGGCATGACATATTACCTCTGACAAGTCTTGTAACCCAGCCATACCCAACCCATAGCATGGATCCAGCGATAATGCCAGCGAAATATGGACTTTGACTGACGGTCCCAGTATAGCTGTCTTTATTTAGAAGAACGCGGGTAACGATCTTGGAGCATTGATGTCAACTGGTTGAGGTCAATCCAAAGGGTTAACAACTCACATGGTGCATGGCAAAGAACTCGGCCATTGAAAGTAATATACCAGTATACCATGGGAGGATGCTCAAGGTAGTAAAGATGATGTACAAGAATATTGAAGGTAGCACGAAGATGGCAATTTTAGTATTTCTCTGCAGGCATATTAGCCAGGACGTCGGACGTGCGATGAGGACACTCACTTCGTTGAGCGGTCTCGTTTTCTTGACGCCGAACTCGGACATGCCACCCTCCTCCAAGGCGCGCTTCCATGCACCCAGGCTTTTGAGTTCGACTGCCATATCTCTTGGGGTTCGCCCATCTGCGTCTTTCGCATGGATATCCGCGCCCGTCTCGATGAGCCGACGAAGGATGACCCTGTTTCCCCGTACCACAGCCCAGTGGAGGGGGGAAAGCCCAGTGTCGTCCTTCAGATTGGGGTTTGCGCCATGTTTCAATAACAAGTCAACAGAGAGCGCGTCTCCCTGGTATGCTGCCCACATGAGTGACGTATGTCCTTGTAGATCACGAGAGTCCACACTAATGGGTTGATGGAGGAGATATAGCAACGGCATCACGGATGAGGAGTGTGTGACAAGATGCAAGGCGTTGTATCCTTGAGAGTCTGAAATGGTAGGATCGGCATTGTGCGATATGAGTAGATGTACGATATAAAGGTATCCGTTTCGCGCGGCCCATTGGAGAGGTGTTGCCTGAAGATCACCGCCAATGGCATCTACCTCGGCGCCTTGTTCAATCAAATATCGACAAGTAGCGAGTTGCGCATTAATCGCAGCCCAGTGAAGTGGCGTCCTGCACGACAAAATCAGCCCAAGCAGGTAGGAAGTTCAGAGAGTGTAACGAACACATTCTGGTCATCTCTGTCATTCACGGTAGCATTCCCCGAGTCCACGAGCTGCTGGATGGTCGCAAGGTCGCCTCTTTGTGCTGCGGAAATGATCTCCTGCTAGGCATAGCGTGAGTAAACCACATGGAACGAAACGGACAAAAATCGGCTCCCAACCATAGGCTGAAGTTGCTGAGAATGCGGAATGCTGGTCCCGGTGGCTTGCTCAGTGTCAACTTTCGTCGTTGGGTCTGCTTTGTGACTTGGTTCGTTCATGTCGTCGGCGTCGTGAAGTTGTAGCGAGGCAGTGTACTACTACAACCTTCGCTGCGGTATGCGGCACGTGTCAATGGGAACCTTACTACAAGGTTAGGGTTACACGCTCCCTTCCCAAGTTCACCATCATCATGATGCTGTTGGAAGAGTTGCTGTTGCTTGGCGCGAGGTTCGCACTCGCCACATGTGAATCGAGCACTGACCAACCTCAATCCAGTATCTGCGTCTTTCTATGTTGTCGTATGTTCCTGAAAAGAGGGCTATACAATGACTTTGGATGCCTAGGCCAGGTTGCGCAGGATACCCTTCCACAAGCAACGACGCAGCCGAAGTTGAGTTCAACAAAGCCATGGCATTCATCCCTTGCGCGATCGTCCTTCTCGATCTGCTTCACGGAGTGCTGCATGTTGTTCGCAATGCTGCTCTGCCAAGGATTCAGCCTTCTCGATCCATAGTGAGTACTTGCCCATGTTCGTCAGTGACCTGACGGATGCTATGGTACTCAGTGTCCGATTGTACACGTGGAGGGTGTCTCTTCTCCTCTTATTTTCGACAATCATCATTCTTATCCCAGCCTCATTCTGCATGGTTCTCGCATACCGTTCAGGTTCGTTCCCATCACCCTGCTCACATGGTGACCAGTGACCCTTTATAATCTGCCGAACCCTGTAGAGACTCCCAGTCTCCTAAACGTCAAATCTGTTGCATTTCTCCTCCCCGTCGCTCTTTTTATCTTTGCCCTGTCATTCGTCCCACTTCCTGGCGAGCTTGCGTCGTACAACCCCCTCACATCGACAGCTGCTAGGTTGGTGGTCCTCGGAACCATTGTCCTCGGAATTCTGTCAGGTCTGGGTGCCGTGAATGCAGCGTGGGGCACATTTTCACGCAAAACGTATGTCTATGATTCATGTGACAGAAGGAAACCTCACAGCATAACATTTTGACATGGCAAAAGGGTTGTCCCCTCT
>JBBPPC010000635.1:1961-14858 GCA_038091775.1 Leccinum olivaceopallidum | reverse complement strand
AGAGTATTTACCTGAGCACCTTCTCGCTCTCTCCTCCCAGCCCGAGCGCACCGAGGTCGACGTTTTCGAGAAACTCGGCGACCGCCATGAGGTTGATGAGGCAATAGCTCTCTTCGCCGCCAAAGCATTGGTTGCGGAAACGCTGTGTGAAGAGGAGATGTGATACCAGTCTGGAGGGGTTTGCTTTGACGACGGAGAAGATGAGGATGGGGAGGAGGACGTCTCCAGAGACTGGCGAGGGCTCGGAAGGTGGTGCGGAATCGGGGGAGGGCAGTGAGACGGGGGACAGTTGGTCGGGAGAGGTGCTGAGATGTACTGCGGGCATCGATGGACTTTGCGTGTCTCTTATGTCCCGTTTCAAGAGAATGGGCGCAGCAGCAGGGTCAGAAGGACGCCTCGTTGGATTCTCGGCATCGTCGTCTCGGCTTTTCAAACGAATGGGCGGGATCTTGGAGAGGCCCTTTGTATGACATTAGCATGGAGCCGTGCAAAACGATAAACACACTGACCGACGACGAGCTTGTGTGCAGACACCAACACGGCCGCCTTTTCACGGGGCGAGCGGGCGGTAAGGTCCAACTGAGCCAGCCCTGTGACGCGATGAGAAAAGACAAGCGACTAGACGAACGAAACCCAACGTACTTTGCCCGCACGTACGGACGATGGCATCTACCTCTGCATGGCTCGCATGGCTGATATCGATGGAGATGCTCCAGACCTAGATCCAACATGTTCAACGCAGCCACTCGACTCGAAAGTGCTTCGTTGTGGGATGCGTCGTCCGAAGTCGAGGGCAGGAATAATCTTGTGATTGTGTCAGCGGGGGGACGCGATCAATGGAGATGGATAAAACGCTTACCGGTCATAGAGGAGCGTACACAGCGTTGACTCGATCGTCTCGAGGACATTGCGTATATGCGCCTCGTTCACCCGCTCCTCCTCCTCCCCGTCCTGTTCCACGCCCGGCTCCTGTGAACCACTCGAATCCCCTCCGTCCTCCCCGCGCTTCCGTGCACCACGCCTTAGCTCATTCTCGACCACGGTATAAAACGCCTGGAACCTTTCCGTAAGCTCCTCGGGATTATCAAGGGCTCCGTTGACCGCATATACGACCCTGTTCGGGTTTCCGCCGATGTCTTAGAGTTTCTTCTTTCCCGCGGGGAGCTTGACGAAGGGGAAGTACGCGAATGCGAAGGCGTGTACGCGCTCGACGAGCCATGAGGGATGGTCTGCAAGGGCAATGGCGATCTCGCTTTTGATCCCGTTGATGATGGCGGTTGCGATGTCGGATCTGTTGAGGGGTGTGTCGATGACGAAGGCGGTACATGCTCAGACGTCGGGCATAGTTTCCTCGTTGCCCTGGCACCATCGTTTTCCTCGCCTCCGTTGTACTGGATTTTCGTTGTGCATAATCTACCCAAAAGGGACATCAGGACAGCGAGTGGTAGAAAAAGGATGAAATACGAACCGTGTCCGCCGGACTGGCATCAACTTCTTGCTCGAACATGGCCTAAGGAGATAGTCGGGATTCAATTTGACACTCCAGCACAGGGATATGCGACGCACCTGGTGCAATCGTCTGTTCCACTGCGTTACCATGGCCGAAACGTCGGACTGAGACTCTTTGTTATGGATTCAGTTGACTGTAGCGACCATTCGAATCAATCGTACTTCAATACTAGATACTTTGATCACAAAACTTACATTACTGCCGATATTGCACATACCCACCGCATGGTAAGACCCAGACATAATGTTGAGAACTTGCGAAGCGAAACGAACGATGCTGGCGAAGACGCATCTACCTGGTGTTCGATATGTGGTGGTGTCGGTTAATTCTGAACTTGTTCTTCAAGCCGCTGCCAGGAAGCATCGTTGGAATGATTACGCTCAACGCGAAAGGTCTATAAGGACCGTCCCTCATCAAGGTGTTCGCGTTGACTATGGTGAAAGCGAGGAACGGACAAGTCCGAAAGCGTATCACGTGACCTTGAAGATACATTAGTACGTCACGCGTCACAATGTTGTCATTGTCATTGTCAAGAGTCGGATCGCGTTGGCCTCGTGACCAATCGTCAAACATTTCAGGTCAAGTTTGCCAAGGTGAGAAAGGCAAACGAGACGATCGCCAATTGCCCATAAAGCAACCATGACACCGCCGCAAAGACATTTCAGCACGATCCGATACCGGACTGTGGTGTGGCGCCTGCGGGACCTGTCACAGCGAACGCGAACGCCCATCGGACATACGCCCATGGACACTACTTCTAGTTTCCTCGAGGCTCGAGCCAGACCTTTGCCTCTACAGCAGCGAAGTGTCGCGAGACGATTCAGACAATTTGTATTACGTACCAACACATCATAACTCAACAGTTTCGGTACCAGCTGCATGAGTCAACGGGAACGAGAGGCACTGCGACGGTCACGTAGCCTGAGGGCTGCTGCCCAAACGATGTGGATGTGACGTCTCTCCCTTGCATTTTCTCTGCTGGCCATTCTGACGGCTGGAAAGGACATAGCAGCTTCATTGAGTAAGGGCAGCCACCCTCGGGCCTCGGCGACTCGTGCACGACTCCGGCAACCGCCCCGACATCTTCTTTCGCGCTGAGGTGGGTCGGGGAAGGGCACAGAGCGCACTTCAGTACGATCGAGCAAATCCATTGTCACGACACCTCTCAGGCTATACGGAGATTCGGAATGCACACTTAGGTACTTACCACAAATCTCCCTTGCGGCGCAGCTGTACACTACGGTTAGCTCAAACCTTTTGATCGTATCGTGCGTAAGTACCCACAGGGTCAAATTATAGGGAGGTGGGATAGTGACGCTCTTTGGGGCCGTCACTGAATTGGGACCATTACCAGCCGCCGACTCGGAAATCGCAGAGCCTGAAACACATGTCGGAATAAAATTCCTTGGACCGAAACGAAACGCATTCGTTACACATTTACCTACCAAGACCAACGTTATACAGCTTGACATGTTGTAGGACTCGGACGAGTCTCAGGTTCGCCAATATAGGACGAAAATCAAAGGAAAAATCGGTGTTGCTACATTCCATTGTGGAGCGCGACCTGCTCCCGCTCGCACCCCGGCTCGTTCCGATCGTCTTTGCGTATCACCGCCGCTAGTCCGAATGCTTCGTTTAGCTCTATAGCTTCAAATCTTTACTTTACACTTTGTTTGTTCGTTTAGACTTCATGTTCCTGCTCGTTTCCCCAACGCTCCGGACTGTCGTGCTTCACACCCCCTTCAGCTCACTCGAGCACCAAACGATGCGGCACATTGCCGGATATTTCCCGCACACAGAACACCGGCAATGATTGTATTGGATAACTGAGTAATTGTGTAGATTAAAAGTCAGTGGGAAGACGGTGATGATACATATCCTGAGGACCTGGACCATGAAGGAATTCTAACACCGTCAGTCGCAATGCCTCCAGCATCGCCTGCCAAACGCTAGTCAACCAAGATTTGACATCGAGGCACACAGCCCAAAACATCCCCAAGATATTGGCGAGCTTTACCATAACCCATGGAAGCTGAAAGGGAATCAGACGTGGGTAATAAGTAACGTGTCAACATACCGATGCAAGGAATAGGTCAAAAATCCATGTCCATGGGATGCGGTACCAAATGTACCAAAGCATGTTCAGAAAGGCAAGCAAACACAACACGCTGATAAGGGCAAAAGCAAGCAGCAAGGTCACCCTGCCATAGTCACTCCAGTCCATAGAAAACCGGGACACCTAAGATAAGTCAGTCCATAATTTATGATGTTTGTACACAGACATACTACGATCCCCCCCCACCAGATGTCGAGCTCATCAGGGTGTAGTTCTGTGGAATTATGTAAAACTGAATGAACATGTGACAACGAGACCATGATGCAGACTTATGTTGGCCCTCCAGATCTTAACATACGTTTGGGAACCCTTCCGAGCTGGTGCGGTGGCAATATAGCTGTGGGAGTGGGCTTGGTCATGGTGAGTCTATAGTCAATCAGCGACGTGAACTTTGGTCTCAACGGTGCAAAGATTACTTACCGCAATAGCTTGGATCACATCAGCTATACGTTTTGATACATCAAACAGCGTCAATGGTGAAACACTAGAAACAAGATCTCTCTCACCGCCGTGGGGAAGTACTTGATAAAGATTATCCGAGCATGCTTGCCAGACACAGAGATTTCCGGTGCTTGTTCCGCTGGCAATGGCTTGACCTCGATGGAGGAAACAAACTGGGAGTAGGTGTGGGTTTTGGTTGAGAGTGTTGTAGGTCCATTTTCGGACAGGCGTTGTTCTCCCAATTTTAAAGAGACGAGGTCCCTCGTGTATGATATTAACGACTAGCGTATTATGCTTTCGGTATATGGCGGAGCTTCCGCTACTCAATTTCTTCAACAAGGGGCATGGAAAAGACTAAAACGACGGACATTTGTGCTGGCAAGTTTGGGCTCTTGATGTGCCATACCGGAGTTCTCTCCGCAAGATTCCATCCCCTTCAAGAGTAGCTTGTTAGAATACTTTGGCGGATGGACCGAATAGTGCGACACTTACACAATGCCATGATTAAGGTATGATACGATCAGCTTGTTTCCATCATCATAAAAGTGGACAGAGCGAGGTCTGATACGTTCATCCTCATTTCCACTCTCCCTTACATGTTCTAAGGGTGGCTCTGGGAGTCTCGCCGTTGTCGTGTGTGTCCCTGCAGCTTTGGATCAGTCAACGTTACAGCTATACTTGGTGAGACACACGCTGAAGGGCACCCCGTGTAACATGGACCTCAGGGCCAATCCCAACAGCTACCGAATTTGAAACAGGGTCTATGTCTAAACAAAATATCGATCCACGAACACCTAGTCGAATCTCTGAAACGGTGGGGCCAGCCTGGGGGAAACAAGCTATCAAAGTATGATCGAGTAACTAGTTGGACGACCCACTCTTGTAAAATTTTCCATCCAATATAGCGCGTCGTCTTCACAGCCGGCTAGCAACGTAGCCTTTGTAGTTGGGTGCCACTGGAGGACCATGACAGGACGAGCAAAGTCCACTCGATACATCAACTGCGCCTTTGACACGCTCCAGATGCATACTGAATTATCATCTGAGCATGACGCAAGGTACGTTCCACAGGAACTGAAGGCGAGTGCGGTGACGCTGCCAGTGTGCTGTTTTGGGAGTGATGCATATTCTACGTATGCAGCCATCGCGTGTGGGAAACACAAAAGAATCCCTTGCGGCAAACCCCGGGTGTTGATTAGGCTTCCCGTTATGGCAATGACGTGACGTGACTCCGAACGCGTTTTTTTGCGGCAGGCTCACGAGAGTCGAGACCCGAAAGAGCTGGCGGCGGCGGCGAGGGAGCTCGGGAGCACGATCGCGAGAGGGAGTACTGAGAGAGAGATGCGGTAAAGTTGCGACAAACGTGCCTTTTAGACGGACATGGTGCTTGTGTACCTGCACTCGCTCGAAATGGACCAGATCATGGCGTGCACGGCGTAAAGCGGGCGCGAGACGGGAACGAATGACACGCCCGAAGGTTCGGACTCGGAGGCCAGACCAAGCATGGAAACGATGCAACGTACGAAGGGCGAGATGCGACTCCGTACATGGAGCGTGCTGTGCATACCTCGACAATGGACCTGCGCTCGAAATGGACTAGCCGCGGCCTAAGTATAAGGGGGCGCAAGACAGAGCGAATAGAACGTCGGATGCGTTCGGGCTTGGAGGGCCGACCACGACAGGGAGCGCCGGACCACAAGGCAGACCCAAGAGAACATGGATCTGCGACGAGCTGCCAGCGGGGAAGAACGTAGAATGCGAGAGAACATCCTTCCAGGACTCGCTGGTTGATGTCAAATGTCGAAGATGGAAGTGAGCTATGTCGGTGGCTCAAAGTGCTGGTTGTCGGTTTGATCGGGGCGGCTGTGCACCAGGTGCCTTGGGAACCTTTAAACGTCACTGTGAGCTGTGATCAGACGAGAGTTCACTCACCATGCGAGTCATGGTAGCGTCTACGTATCAGTAAAGTTCGCGGCGAGCTGTACGGGTGCCAAACGAATGCTCCGTAGCTCCAGTCTCGGGTTTTGGGGGGCTTCGAGGAACGCGTCCAAAGCGAGCGGGATGTCGGAACGAGCAGGAAGGTGCTGCACACCTAGTGCGGACGCTGACTTCAGCCCCGTGTGATGCTTCTCTCGAGGGCTGTCCAGCCGACGTGGCGAACGTTAATCCTCCAAGTCTGGCGATCAGTATCCACAGATCAAAGTGATATAGGCTCTGCCGCCCGTGTGAACGAGAATATTTGACTGGAGAAAGTACGCGTCAAAGGAGTAAAGTGTTTGGAAATGCAGGTGCATTACCTTTTTTTTTCTTGGCAAAGTCACCACCATTCACGCCCGAGTACGTCTTGATATGATCATCGACCCTGATGGGGACCTGTGGTGACGGTGTTTACTACTTGTTACGTCGATCACACAAGAGAGCGCACTTTGGACTCTTCATTCTGTTGAAGCGCCCCTCGCCGGGTAGATGATTCCACCAGATGCAACTAGGTCATGACCGCCTCGAGTGACTGATCGGTGAGATCCATTCGGGAAGCGTTTTCTACAACAATGTGAGCTCATAGACAACAAGATAATGATGCTCAGGGCTCACTCGGTATGAGCTGGTGGGGCAGTGGTGACTGTCAGTAAGACCGACGTAACGCATGCTTATGTAAAGGAGATGCGGCGATAGCCCGCATCCGAAGTTGGCTGCATTGCCCCTAGATACGTGAGTGAGTGAGTACAAGTTGTATCCTTGTATATTAAAATACTGATACATCCATCAGACTTCCGAATGACGCGCGTTAGGCAACGACTCGAGTCTGAGGATGCCGGTACAATTGCCAGTCTTTGGCAGGTCCTCCGAGTCCGTACTGTACCGTACAGGACCGCGTACTACTATCTACGAGCCTAGTACCGGTCTTAGCAAGAATGGCGACGGACCTCAGGTTATCATCTATGACCTTGGTGGTGGCATATTTGATGTCTCCCTCCTCTCCATCGACAGTGGCTGCAACCGCCGGTGAAACAGAAGTGTGTGTGTGGCGTAGTGATCCGTTGACACAGCGGAATTCGATGGAGATATCCCGAGTCTGTGAGGATCACGGGGCGGGTGAGTTATTTTCGATCACGGGCATGGACATGGCCAAGAGATATGGTACACGACACAGATACATAGACCAATCCGAATCTGCCACTGGATCACTTCCGCTTATCATTACAGCCTTTCAGATGTCCTCAAGCAGGACATAGTCCTCATCAGGTGCCACTTCGTTCGCAGAGCTGGCAGAGCTGTCAGGTTCTGGTTCTACGATGCAATATTCGTGGTCGCAGGCCATATCGAGGCCCAAATCATCTTCGTACGGAACTGACAACTACATGTCTTGTAAGTCAGTTCTCCAAACTATGTCTCTGCCACATACTCACCCCCTGTCCGACATCTGCATCAACCATCATGCTCTCGTCCTTATGAATGGGAAAATCATCGTGAATTTTGGGCTCGAACTGAAGTTTGTGCTCCAATTCCGCGACGCGACCTTCGAAAGGATTTTAAGATGGATAAAAATGATCTGGTCATGAGACCTTACCCTTCTGCATGGCTTGCTTACTATCTCGCAAAACCTTTTGTGGCAAGTAGGGACCATTTCTCCCTAAAGCACGGTGTTTCCTTTGAAAAGCGAGCTTCGCTTGAGCATGATGGCGCGCATGGTGGGGAAACTGCATGGTGGTATCTGAGTGAAAACCATCCATGGTTCGGTGGAGGCAAAAAAAATGAAGGGAATGGAACCACCAACGGACGCATCGCACACGACTTATAAGAAAATAAATTCGCGTGGCACATGGAAGTTGACCCAAAGTCCCTTTGTTAGTAGCCACCCACTGATCGCTCGGCCTCGTGGCTAACCGTCAAACATTTCGGGTTGTCTGGTTCAAATACGGTATCCAGGCTAAAGCGGATGAGAAAGGTAGGCGATAAGCGAGAGACGACTATCAATTATCCATAAAGCAACCATGACACCGCCGCAAAGACTTTTCAGCATGTTCCAATAGTGGTGGGTGTGGCGTAGCGTAGCGCTACGGGACTTGAAGAAAACGCCCAAATCATAATCAAGCGTAGTACGCACCCACTAATAATATCCACACAACAAGCTAAAGCTTGCAAGAAGGCAGATCGCCTCGAGGCACGAGCTAGATCCACTATTTCCCCTACAGTATCCAGCGAAGTCAGTCGTGAAACAATTCAGAGACAACTTGCATTATACTCAACGATTTCAGTGCTGGCTGGACAAGGTGTCTGTCGGACGGGAACGAGAGACAATGGGATGGTCCGAAAGTGTCTTTGAAGGGGGACTCGAGTGCGCGTTTGAGCTGTTTAGTGCAATTGGTATCGACTGGAAAGTGGAGAGCGGCAAAGTCGGGGGAGGAACGTGTGACGAGAAGATGATAGGAGAGGGAAACGCTATCCGTCTCCTGTTTGTGCGCCACTGGCACGGAAAGGTGTGACGTATCAAGACCACCCTTGCCAATTGGTTGCCGCGAAAGGCATGATCTGAACGCAAGTACGTCTCACGAACTTATAGTATGAGATGTCAGTTTCTGGACATTGCATTCAGACGACACTGTACAGACCTCTAGTCATCTCTCATACTCGGGCAACAAGTTCATCTTGAATGTCAAAATCTAAAGTCAGTATGCATGGGTGGTCACCAGGCCATGGGCCGTCACGGTCGTAGCTAAATAGCAGAAACGCACGTCAGAATGTAATCTAGGCTTGGACTGAAATAAAACACATATGCCTACCGTGACCAATATACACCTTGAGAACAAGATATTCTACCCGTCAGGGCGAGAAGCAGTTTGATCTGAGCTTGGACACGACGTTCGTCCAGCGAGTTGGGCGAGATAGGATTTGTACTGGGACAGAGACAGCAGAAGATGCTCCTAAACGTATGCGATCAAGGAGGCAAAAACTGTGTGATTGAGTGTAACGAGGGGAAGAGCTAGTAAAATACGGTCAGCGTATGTCGTGGACCTGGTAGGTACATGGTCTCACCTCAGTCGAGAGAAAAGCGAATGAGGGGGGCACGAAGAGCAGCTTGTCCTATATGTACCGAAGAATGAGAACGAAAAGGAAACGAGGATGGAGCATGTCAGGACAAGTGGACGTGTATGGACATCGTAAGCACGTATCGTAATCACTACGGTATTATTAATCGTGATATATCCGATGCCAGTGGGGTCTGGACTGGAGCGGTGGACGCTGCTCCAATTTGTCGCGTGACGTTTGGTAGGGGACAACGGCCCCGGCTCTTGTGGAGCAGCGACACGAATGCCGAGTCGAAGATATCCGGGTGAAGGGCGTATTGAAGTTGGTTGTGGTCGAACGTTCACACCGAACCAAGTTTCTGTTGTCAACTCGTTCACACCTCCAAGCTTGACAGGGACAGCGTCAAACGCGAATAAAGAAACATTACTTTAACGCCTCTCATCTCCTACTTTTGAATGCCGATTTGTATGACAAGTACATTTTACGAGCGCCGTAAAATTATAACAGAGCATAAGAGCATGGAGGGAAGGATTAAGCTTTGGGTAACGTAAGTAATTGGTTCCCAGCTGGAGGAGACTGCATGAATCTGCCTGCATCATGGACCCGTTCAATGCCTTTCGAGAGGGCGGCAATGATGACTTCCATTGGCACACCATCCACCAACATAGCACCCAACGTCACCGATCTCAATACCTCCATCGACTCGCCCAGTTCCTGCAGGCCCTCCATTGTTCCAGCGACGTAGCGGGTGGCAAGTTTGCGATGATAAGAAACCTCTTTGAGTGACTGAAGTTGAGCATCTAGTTTGATGGCTCGCTGGCTCGGCAACTTGAGAAGTGCAAGAATGTGGTTTAAGATGTCCGATTTGTCGGACATGATAACGCCAGTCTCCAAAATCACCAAATCGCAGACTACACCTAACCTGGCTTCGATGCTGTCGAGGCTCCCTTGAACTTGTGTGACTCTGATCAGAAGGGATGATAAAACTTGTTGGAACTGATAGAGAGCCCGATCATAAGCCTCGGTGACACGTAGGGACGAGGATGAGCAATGGTCCGAGTGCAGGGTGTTGCCAATGATGTAGCAGTATGCGGAAAGACCAGAAGAGGGGGAAATCCTTGTCCGGAGGAGTCCCAGTAAGTGTTCGTTAACCATAAGCATTCTGTGACAACTCGATTGAGAAAGGTTGCGTGATACGAGAGGGAATACATACATGTCAACGGCGGCCTGAATTTCAGCGAATAATTTTTGAAGGTTGCGCGATGCTTCCCTTGTTTCAGACGAGACGACAAGGAGTTCCTCTACGAGTGCAGTGCGAAATGAAAATGTGCTGAGCCTCACGACGACGACGAGATCATCGACAGAGAGCCGCGCCTCAGTGAGGCTTTGTACAAGCGGTGTGATTTGAGTGGCGCCTGATGCGAGCCTCTCAAGCCCCGAGAACTCGGTTTGGATGGCGTCTGCATAGCGATATGGGGAGGCCGTTGAACCTGCGAACCTACAAACAAAGGTTTCACCAAGGAAACCGAACTTGCATGCCAGGTTGATGGCAGCTAGCGCATGATGGTGTGTAAAAGCGGCAAGCGACCACAACGCATGGCCAATGAGTAAGAAGCGTAAGGTGGAAAAGTACATCATAAGAAGCCACAGTCGCATCGTGTGTAAAAGGTAGATTGGAGAAAATCAAGAAGTCGGTGGCACAGAACTTCCGTCGATCCTATGATAAAGGGGAGTTAACACTCCGTGAAAGTTAAGTACGTGGTGCTGACATCACGTGCATGCGATGCATTGGACTTAACCACCAGGTAGATATCAGTACGGACACGACGTTCCAGTGGTGGGGAACTTACTCTCTTACTCTCTTCTTGTGTATTTTGTATGGATACACCGTCGGAGGCTCCGAATGACGGTAGGAAATTCCGCTGGACAGCTCAGTCGATCACGCTTGCCGTGTCGTTACACCACCCCGGACGGATTATGGGTGCAGGGCGCTCACGACGCGTGAACGAAGTTGAGAGACTGCACTGCAAGTCTAGGTAAAGCAAGCGTTGATGAACGACGCACCTGTGGTCGCGAGTAGTGTAGGGAACCATTCAACGGGTCGTTTTCCATATTCTTCCGTGCTTCTCGTTTGCAACACCGAATCCTGTTTGATGAACCTCATCACTTGGATCTTGCATGGAACTGGAAGGCGTTGAAAACTGACCTCTGTAGGTGTTATAGCACAACCCGGGGTCATCATGCAAATGATGCTCCAAAGACCCGTCGACGAACGTCACATGAGTAATATCCAAGTATGGTGGTACCGAGTGGTGGTAGGGGTGATGGCAACATACATCGCTGTGAATGATAATAGCTGAATAAGACAACCGCTGAATCAACCAATTGCCGCTCACCGCTGTGTATGCACTGAGTTGACCATTGTGTTCAAGGGTAAGAGCGACATAGCCAGATACATCATCAAGCAGTTCGCACGCACGTTGAGGTAGGTGACCCAGCGCAACGGCTGTGAGCGAAGAGGGAGGAGGGAGGCAATCTTGTTCGCCGTGGTAGTCTGGTATCTTTTGGAGAATCGAGTTGGTGATCAGGGCGCCGGGTAGCGGGATGTCATAGATCGCCAGGAAGGCTAGGAGAGCATCACCGAGATAATCCCAGTTAATGTCACGGACTAGGAATGGACCCACAACCGTATCACGGACATTGCGGACCATGAGGGAGTCGACGATGACAAAAGCACCTCCCATAGTACAAGGGAGGATGGAGGCGAATATATGGAGCGAAGAAGGCAGATCCGAAGAGCAGGAAAGCGTGGTAATACCGGTCGTCCCTCTACAAGCGTGCTTGAGCGAAGTCGATTACCATAAGTGAATTTATGTACTCGTAATACCTGTCGCAGACTCAATGAAAGCTGCGACAGGATTAGTGACAACGAGAGCACCCATGGAGATTGAGAACGTACAGACACAGTAGGTTTGTGACTCGAAGTCAAGGGTGACCAGGTTTCGCCGTCCCGGGTCATGAAATACAGGATGCCAGCGGTTATCTACCGTGACCTGTTCGTTGGCGGTAGTCATTGTTGCCCTCCTTCAATACACGATTTGAGGTGCTGACGCAAAGAGAAAAAGTGTTGGATTACAACTAAAAGTAACTTATGCAGTTCATGAGGAGAAGAGGAATATCGTGTTGTTGCTGCAGAGTCGTGTGACCTAGTGCCCATTAATGGCAAGCGACACACACCAGCCCGGAGCATTATTCTTTGGATGTACCTGGGTGCGCTGAGCTAGGGGAGAAGTTGCATGGGTTGGATTGCGTGTAAAGTAGGTACATACAATACAAGGAACTTCAATTTGAAGGAAGTAACTAAGAGAAGGTACTTAGGTACTAGGTAAAGGGAGAGGATTGCGGAAGCGCAAAGCGCAAAGCGCGAAACGTTTCCGGTCCGGAAGCCTGGCCCGTGAGCTGCTTTAATTTGGGCGGGTGGGACCGCCTCACAAACGTAACCGGTGGCCCGACGTTCGGTTAGCCAATTGCGGCAGAGCAACCAAAAGCTTTGTGCGCTTGTTAGCCGAAAGGATATCCGAAAAGGGGCTGAGCAACGGTGGCACAAAGACTCATGATATGATTCAGTCCTAAATCGCGAGTTTTCGACACTTGATGCAACACTTATATGTGCTGAAAATCCGCATCGTCAAGCAGTAGGCTCATCGATGAAATGGGACAGGAACGGGCCTACACTTGAAGTAAGACTACTGCAATAACTAGAAGATCTAAACGCGAGGTGGCCGACTAGGCTCCTGGTAGT
>JBBPPC010000634.1:0-14882 GCA_038091775.1 Leccinum olivaceopallidum | reverse complement strand
TGATGCTCACGTTCATAGTCGGATATCGAACCTACCTCTCGTGAGTGTGTGGTGGAGTTCACTCTCCGAGAGCACCCTTTCCCCGTCGGCGCATTGGCATGGTCGCTTGACGACTCCGTCCTGGCTACCTCTTTGAACCATCTAATAATGCTTTGGGACACCAAGGTGATTATCATCGCTTTCATTGTGTAAAGTATGACCATAATACGTCTTGCTAGAGTGGAAAGCGCATACGCATGCTCGACTTTCATTTGGATACTGTTTCGGCACCCGTGTGGTTACCGGATGGCTCTGGTTTCATGTCTGCAAGTCTGGATCGCCAGATATTTTGTTGGGTATGTGCAACCTTCCGGTATGTGGTATACCTGGACAGACTTCACCTCTTCTCTTCCAGGACATGACCGGGAAGCTTCGGGACGATTGGTCAAATGTACTACCCATCCGTGTCACTGGTATGGCTGTCGCTCCAGACATGACGCGGCTTGTCACGGTTGGAATGGACTACATCGCAATACCAAGTGCGTCAGAGGATGTCGATCGAGGTGCCAGTCTGGAGCCAACGCCAGCTCCGGCCAGCAATGGGAACGGCGCCACGGCGAGCGGGGGCCAACCGTCGGAGAATCGGATAATTATATACGAGCTCGAGAGCAAAGCCATTGAACTGTGAGTTTGGCGCCGTTGCCGCGCTCGGCCTCACTGAATTGAGGGCGTGGTTAGGTCGCTTCCCACGGATGGTGAACTTACGAGCGTGAAGATCTCTGAAGACTCTCAATTTGCACTGATTAACCATGCACCAGACGTGAGAGTAGTTCGAATCTGCCTTGGTCATTTACTTATGATGAGATGTATGGCAGGAGGTGCTTCTATGGGACCTGCACCAGGGTCGTTTCGCACGCAAATTCACCGGGCAGCACCAGGGCCACTATGTGATCCGGAGTTGCTTCGGAGGCGTCGATGGTAACTTCGTGGTCAGCGGAAGCGAAGGTCGGTGTTGGCGCTGTTCTCCCTGGTCTTTTTCTCACCTGGTTACCCTAGACCGTAACGTTTATATTTGGCACGGGGATACCGGTGTGCTTCTCGAGATCCTTTCAGGCCACGGAATGGGATGTGTCAATTCAGTCGCATGGAACCCACGGCACGAACGATTGTTTGCGTCGTGTTCGGACGACTTTTCGATTCGGATATGGGAACCATTGCCACAGACGGTCGCTGGCGGACTGCCTGTCAGCGATTCTTTCTCCCTTGCGGATTTGCGATCCGCTCTTGCTCCGACTTCTGCTGCAGACGAGCAACCATTCTCTTCAGAAGTGCGTTCTAATCAATGGAACACACCCACATATTTTAACGTTTACTTTCAACGATACCTGAACACTCCATGTATTTACGACGTCATCGTCTGCGGCTCTCTTGTCCGTGCAACCTTCCAGGCGATATCCCTGAGCTAGTGGCCGTCCCGGGCCTTTTGGGATCTCTACTCCCCGGACGGAGGTTTCTGCCTGGATGTGGGCAAGGATCGCAAGGCAAAAAGATATTTGAGTTTGCTAGACGTGGGTTTTCCAGTGCGTCGAAGATTTCATCGAAACAATTTGAATGTGTGATGATCATCCCGATAGCATCGTTCAATTCACAGAACGAAGGCACAACGCGGTGCTTATGTGGGTGTCGCGTTCCCTTGGTACAGGAAACGTGGAGTATGGTGGGAATTTCATTTATAATGCCATACATTTCTCCCTATTAGACCGACCTTCGCAGTTACTACGTGCACTCACTTTCAAGTTTCGACGAGGCAGTACTATGTCCGATGCTGTCGCGAAGACATGTGTTTGTGGTCGAACATTCACTGACCCTGGGGGTTTTACAAGGCATAAAAAAAGTTGTCGCAAAGGCAAGAAAAGGCTATCCGAGGTTCTCACCAGAGCAAAGGAGGTTTATCAAGTAAAAAAAGCGAGACTGTCGCTCTCAAGACATGCAAGTGCGATCGATGAGGATGCGATGGAAAGTAGAACCAGTATCGGAAATAATGAGCAAGACCCGCAGGAGAGTGTTAATGAGCAAGCTGTCCAAAAGGTATGGTTTCGTCAAATGTTTATGCCGCTTTGTCTGAAATATTGTGCAGGACGTCCTCTCCTCTTCACATTCGCGTCAGCAATCCCTAGACGACACTTGCGAGGAACGCAACATTCCTAACTATCTCGAGGTGTGTACTGTTCTAAAGAGCCATCTCAACAACACTGAATATGTCCAGGATGATCTACCTTTGGCCCAACGCCGATCTCGTAGAGTTCGCCGATTACCCCTGCGTTTCCGAGAGACCCTACCTGAGCCACTTCCATCCCTCCCGCCTTCGGAACTCATAAATGATCAGGGCGCAAACTCAAATGTTCATCACCAGGTACCAGACCCTGAGCGCGAGGCTCGCTCGGAAATAACCACTGCGCAGCTCAATTCATCTGGTTCATCCACATCCCTACGCCATCGTTTGCTCCGATCCTTCAGAACTCTGAAGAATAAATTCGGTTTGTTCCGTGTATATACCACCGAGAATTTTCCTTCGCATGACCCCGACGACCCATACTCGGTTGAGCACATACCGCAAACATCTTCTGATAGTACTACTCAACGTCCGTCGACGAGCAACCCGTTTCTCCCCTACCCGAACGAGACTGCCATGCGCCTGGGCGATTGGTATTGGAACCAGGGAGGGCAGAAGTCAAGGGAGGATTTCAAACAGCTTTTAGGTATTGTTGGGAACCCTACCTTTGATGCCGCCGACCTGTCTGGGGTCGCCTGGGACTCCATCAACAAGGAACTTGGCGATCATGCTTCTGATAAGGGCCCAGACACTCCCGAATGGTTGAATAGTGATCGCGGCTGGAAATCATCCCCGGTCACAATATCTGTTCCCTTCCACACCCGCTCGGTCAATCCGGGGCCCAAATCATACACTGTCGAAGGTTTCCATCACCGCTCCCTTATTTCAATCTTGGAGGAGAAGATTGCAGACCCAGTCCAGGCGGCTCGTTTTCATTACGAACCATACGAGTTACTTTGGCGCCCTTCTCACAGAGACCGGGATATCAAGATATACGGCGAGCTTTTTACCTCCAGTGCGTTTTTGGACGCCCACAGGGAACTGCAAGACTCACTTCCAGAATCTGGTTGTGATTTGCCTCGAGTGATTGCGGCTTTCATGTTCTGGTCCGACGCGACTCAACTCTCAACATTTGGCAGCGCAAAACTTTGGCCATTGTACGTTTACTTTGGCAACGAATCCAAGTACCTCCGATGTCAACCATCAAACAACACGTGCTCCCATGCCGCTTACTTCCAGACGGTGAGTTACAATGGTCAAGAAAACTTATTTATTTCACTAAGTCTGTCGTTGCAGCTCCCTGACTCATTCAAAGACTTCGTGATGAACCATTCGGGAGGTAAATCTTTGAGCGACGCCCTTATGACTCATTGTCATAGAGAGTTTTTCCACGCACAATGGAAAATACTTTTGGATGAAGATTTTATCAGGTCTTATCAGCACGGTATTGTGTTCACTTGCTGCGACGGCGTGAAGCGCCGTTTTTACCCTCGTATTTTTACGTATTCAGCTGACTATCCCGAAAAGTATGCGTCTATATATCCTTTCAGGTGCCGTACTGATTTCTATTTGCTCACAGAGTACTCATCGCGTCCATACGTAACCTTGGCACGTGTCCGTGCCCTCGGTGCATGATAACAATGGACAATGTTCAGAGTCTCGGCACTATGAAGGATATGCAAGATCGGCAACTACTCGCCCGTCGTGATGAATGCGAACGTTTTGAAGCCGTTCGAGATGCTCGCGACCTTATCTATGGACAGAACTTTGCGGTTACAACACCTCAAGTGGAAGCCCTCCTCAAACCAGCATCACTTGTCCCAACACTAGTACGTTCTTTCTGATATGGCCTTACTAGTGTTCTTTTGTGAACATCGCCGTTTAGAATGCCTTTTCCGAAAAATTGCGCCCATTCACCTTCAATCTTTTCCTTATGTTAGTGGTGGACCTGCTGCATGAATTTGAGCTGGGAGTTTGGAAAGCCGTCTTCACTCACCTCCTTCGCATGTTAGAAACTCTGGAAGAGCGCAAGGTACACGAACTCGATCGAAGGTCTACGTTTTCCTACGTCTCTTGTTCTATCTGCTCATAGGTGCAATTAGATACCGCCAAATTCCGACATTTGGACGGGATACTATTCGCCGGTTTGCGCGCAACGTGTCAGAGATGAAGCGGGCTGCTGCCTTTGACTTCGAAGATCTTTTACAGGTCAGTAGATTTAATGAATAATTCAATTTCATCTGATAATCTCTCTAGTGTTCCATCCCCGCCTTCGATGGCCTATTTCCTGAGCCGCATAATTCGTCGGTATTGCGGTTGCTTTCTGTCCTTTGTCATTGGCATGGGCTTGCAAAGCTCCGCATGCACACTGATGAGACGCTGCAGCTCTTGGATAAAGTCACCGAATCCCTTGGAAGGGAGCTTCGCACATTCAGCACCCATACATGTACCGCCTTCTCAACCCGTGAACTCAGGCGTGAAGCTGAGTCTCGACAACGCCGCCAGAGACAATCACAGTCTCGTACACGTACATCCTTACAACAACCATCCCAAGTGCCGTCACGTCAAGCAAAGACTCTGAATCTGCGAACATACAAATTGCATGCTCTTGGTGATTACGCATCTTCTATTAGGAGGTATGGAACCACTGATTCCTACTCAACACAATTGGTGCGTGATTTCTATCGAATTTGAGTCGGGGCTGTGATCCTATTGCGCTCGATCACAGGGAGAACGGGAGCACCGAGTTGGAAAAGGTCGTTTCCTTCGGACCAGCCGCAAAAACTTTGTTCATCAGCTCACCCAAATTGAAAGACGCCAGATACGTATACGGCGTATTCGCGAGAGAGTAGACTGTGAAGGCATGCTGCAGGCGCCACTAGAACCCATTCCTAAGGACCCAAAAGAACACTACCAGATCGGGAAATCTCAAAACCACCCAGTGGATTTCTATGTCTTTTGTCAGGAAAATTCTAACGCTCCAGCTGTTCAAGTAATTGACACTTAACTGATATCACTTCGTTTTTGCTGACACGAATTTAGGACTTCGGATTCAAACTTAAACAGCATCTGTTATTTCGCATTGCGGCCATTCATGCATTGAACTCGGAGCCAGATATCGACATAAATACAGCCCTCGTCAATGGCCTCGAGGATGACTTGGGTGCATCGGCCCCCGCTCCGGCTCACGTAATATTCAAGAACAACCGGATTTATCGCCATCAAGTCCTTCGAATCAATTATACAACATACGACGTTCGCCGTGGTGATGATATATTCAACCCGAATACAGAACATTGCGACATTATGATGCTTCACCGCCAGGAATCTGAGCAAGATCGTGATCGATTCTGTTATGCCAGGATCATCGGCGTATACCATGCTAATGTTCAGTATGTCGGGCCAGGCATGAAGGACTACCTCCCGCGACGGATGGATTTCTTGCATGTACGCTGGTTTGAACGGGTTCCGGAGCAAGACTTACAGGGTCTTGATGCTCTAAGTTTCATCCCAATGGATGATCCTGAATCATTTGATTTCGTGGATCCTGCAAATGTAGTCCGTGGCTGTCACCTCATACCTGCCTTTAGGCATGGGAAGCTCCATCGAGAGCACAAGGCTACGGCATCACCTGTCAGCGCCATGCGAGATTCCGAGGAATGGCGATGTTATTATGTCAATAGGTATGGTCAAAACACTCGTTTATGTATTCTGGCTCATTAGTGTCAAGATTCGTGGATCGAGACATGCTTGTCAGGTTCCATTGGGGTCTCGGCGTCGGGCATACGTACTCGCATGCCCCGAGTTCCGACGACGACAACCAGCCATTCCCTGCGACTGAAAATTGCGCAGCCGAGCAAGCTGTGATGTCTCACTCTTCCGAGCGAATGTCCGTCTCGTCTCAGTCCCAAAATCCCATAGCAAGTAGCTCAGCGGTTGCGGGTCGCCATGATTCCAACGATGACTCTGTACTGGACGGCTCAGGATTTGAGTGGGAAGCGATGTCCGACTCCGAGTCTACCTCTAACTCGGAGTCTACCTCTAACTCGGAGTCTACCTCTAACTCGGAGTCTACCTCTGACTCGGAGGAAAATGTTGATATTCAGACTATGTACGCAGCGTATGACGATGGTCTCGAATCTGACTAGTTCACTTTACTCTATTTTGTACCTACAACTCAATGCTACGATATTCTGAAAAAGGAAGTAAGCGTGGGAAGTGCAAGTCCGACTCATACTTTGTTTTCATCGTTTTCATTGTTTTTCTAATGGCGCATTTTCGTTCCGATTATCTCCAAAGTCCAACACGCTCATTTCTGTCTATGACTCGTCCACACCCCCTGCAAAGAAGTGCAACGCGGTACCTCTGAGAGGCCTCACCGAACGCCTGCCCGAAGGATTACTACGAGCCTCTCAACTTTCGTGCGTGGGTTCCGCGGGCCCTTTCGACTATGGCTGATTCTTCCAAGCTTACGGCGCGAGAGGCTTTGAGCAGATGATTTCTTTTTCACCGTTGAACTCAAACTCACCGTGACGATCAACATCTCAAGCTAACGACTCCACCTCTCCGCATCTGCTGCTTAATTGCGTTCGGATTTCGCAACGCCTTCTTGTTCCATAACGTTTCACGATTGACGACTCACGTTCACCGCTGCACACAACGTCAATTTCTTTATTGATAGTAAATGCCCTTGGAACTACTTTCACGATCTACGACGGATACTATTCCCTCACGGTCCCCATCCCCTCTCAAGACACTTACGCCCAAATCACGGATTCTCTGCTTGACCGCCGCCACACACCTTGCGAAAGCTACTCGCGAATGAGCCCAGCCAGGCCGCGCCATGGATAGCGTCCAAGACGTCCCATATTTCAATCGCACTGAAGCCTATCAAGAGCGGAGAGCTTCCCGGAAGTGTCTCAATTCCAAGAATTCGAAGTTCAGTCTCCTTTGTTGGCGAGAGCCCGAGAACGGGACTTTTCGGATGTAGTCAGACAGGTCGGAGGTGCATCCGTCAACAACGGGGGAAACGGGTTCGAGATTCACGTGGATCCTACCAACGACCCCGACATTGGTGAAATTTTGATGGTGAAGAAGTCGCACAGGGGGGAGAAGGGGGTTCGCTGAAGGCCAAGGTGGATGAAATCAAAAGTGGTGAAGTGTTGTGCACGGAAGGATGATGATAAGACGAAGGACCGCTCACGCGAAGAGACCAAGTGCGTTTCAGGCTGGCGCGGGTGAAGTGTTCCATCTGTATACTAACCTTATTTGTAGGAGAGCGAGCACCCAAGGTCATAAGAAGACGTTTACGTGGGAGAATCTCAACTATCACGTTCCGGTACCCGGTGGGACGAAAAGGCTCCTTCATGACGTTGACGGCTACGTTAAACCTGGGACGCTGACGGCGTTGATGGGTGCCTCTGGCGCAGGTACGTTTACATTGGATCGCTACAGACTGCGGGGATTTTAACAGGCATAACAGGCAAAACGACGTGTCTGGATGTCCTCGCGCAGAGGAAAAACATTGGTGTTGTCTCGGGTGACATTTTCGTGGACGGCAGGCCCATTGGCGCCGATTTTGCCCGCGGAACTGCTTATGGTATGTCATTGGGACCTCCCTGACTGTCAGCACATTCTAATCGTTGTCGTCGTCACTAGCCGAGCAAATGGACGTCCATGAGGGAACGGCCACAGTTGGGGAAGCGCTGCGATTCTCCGCATACTTGCAGCAACCCGCTGAGGTGTCCATCGAGGAGAAGAACCAGTATGTTGAGGAAATCATCGAGCTTTTGGAACTGCAAGACTTTACGGAGGCGCTCGCGTTCACTTTGAGCGTCGAAGCACGCAAACGTCTTACTATCGGTGTCGAATTGGCAAGCAAGCCTGCGCTCCTTTTGTTCTTGGACGAACCCACATCGGGATTGGATGGCCAGAGCGCGTGGAACTTGGTGCGCTTCTTGCGCAAACTTGCAGATCAAGGACAAGCCATTCTGTGTACTATCCACCAGCCTTCCAGTGTGCTGTTCGAGAGCTTCGACCGCCTCTTGTTATTGGAGCAGGGCGGAGAGACCGTTTACTTTGGCGACATCGGCAAAGACTCGCAGGTGATTCGGGATTATTTCTCCAAACACGGGGCGGTCTGCCCTCCGAATGTCAACCTGGCGGAATATATACTGGAAGCGATCGGTGCTGGGCTGTCTCCCAGGGTTGACCCGCGGGACTGGAAGGACGGGTGGGCGGACTCGTCCGAGTTACAGCACTCCAAGGAGAAGGACGAGGAGAAGGACAAGCATCGTGCCAACGTGAGTCGTTCCGTTCGAGCGCGGGATTGCCGTACTGAACAATCATTTAGTAGCTCCTGAACCAGTTGACTGACCCACTGACGCTTATGCGCGATTCAATTCGTTGAATTTGGGGGTTCTACTTGCGCATCCCGGCATTCTCAACCTGCTATAGACCATTTACGCGTTCCTATTCCGTCGTCAACGCTTGCACCGGGAGCAAACAGTGGCAAGAGTTCCGTTGCTCTCAGGACGATGCGCTCTGTCCGACCCTACCAAATGTTGTTCGTTAGCGGACTCGGTGAATCCGCTGGGAGGTGGTATACTTGCACGGGCACGGCTCGGTTCAACAATGTCTACGACATCTTCGCTCCGTCCGATGCCGATTGAATCATCGGGGCAGCTCAGGAGCAACCTCCGTCAGATGGGACGAGGCGTGTTTACGGATGGTCAAGGAAATCTGCCGAAAGGATAAAGAGGCCAGGAGCAAGGCACGAGAGAAGGAAAAGGAGGTTAAGGCAAAGAAGTAGAGCAAGAAATTCAAGAGCGTAAAGAGGATCCTGCCCGGAAGTAAGAGGACCCCGCTTGGCTCGATTTTCCCAGGAGCCTTATCGGAGCGCAAGGGAGATGAAGTGGAAGAGCCACCATTGGTGCCTGTTGCAGGATGAGTTGTCACGGGTCGGCGAAACCTCATACAATCTCCCGACTGACTACGAGTCTCGCGAAATGCGCCGAGAGGGTCCCTATTGATGTCAACGCAAAGCCAACATTGCTCCCCGGGTCGGATAGTTTTTCCACCACTGCGTCGGACGAGGAATTACTTGACATCATCGACCCCTACCTCCCGCGAAATCCCACCGATGTTGCTACTCAGAAATCGAACGGACAACTTAATCACGACTTCGAATTCGGCAGAAAGCATTCAACATTGATCGAGAAAGATACCTCCTCAGGCCGCTCACACTCTCAGACATCATTCCACCCTCCGAGGTTGCGAGATCTCTTCTTGTGACTCGGACGTCGCTTGTAGACAACGAGAACTCCTAATGAAGTCAATTCTTGCAAACGCCATTGCTATTGAGTCTCCATCTGAAGTTCTCTACCCCGAGTCGATTTCGATACCGGCGCGAAGCGCGAGACGCTAGACGTTGCTCGGAATTTTACCATAGGCCATCGTCATAGCCCTTCTGGGTCGAACTTTGTAGGGCTTGATTCGTTTGCAGAGGTGCGACGAGGTTTCGAATTCAATCATAGTCGTCCCGGGTTTGATCTCCCGCCTGCCACCAAATCCGATAGACGCTATCGGAAACATGAATCGATCTACAGTATCGCTTCAGTATCATCATACGGCAACGTTCTGCATCGCGATTGCGCGGATCCCTTTGACTACGGTTCGATCCTTCCCTTACCAAGCTTACGCGAGGGGCCTTCATCAGACGATTTCTCGATTCACCATGTCAGCCACCGTTGACGAGACGTTCGCTTTCCTCCACAGACAACTTGATCGCCGTAGAGTTGACGATAGCACCTCAAGCTTCTACTACTGCAGCTCTCTTGTCTATCCCTACTGTCGCAGCTGCCAGAGACCTGAGTCCGGGATGTCCGTTGAAACGTTGCTCAACGATGTTTCGATGTCGAACACCGATCGACCTGGTCCGTGGGGGAAAGATGATCGAGAGCATACTGGATCCTTGGCATCTATCTTCGTCTCACCTAGCCTTCTGGCAACATACCCCGAAGAACAAGTCCACTCGAAAAAGTACGACAAGCAGACGTCGTACGACTCCGTCATGGATGCTCAGTGCTACAAATTTCAGAAGACTTACTTACTATTCGAGAAGACTGTTACTGGGAATTATGTTTGCTCGACGGACCCGACGTTCTTTGGACAGAATGTGGATGGATGATGCAGCAACGCTTCCTTGTTACTGCCCGAGTTCCACTGCATCCCGAGTGTGCCACGGTCCGCCAAAGGAAGATGATACAATGATCAGTGTAAGTTATCGTCTTTTTGTTTGTCTTCTCGTCTGACGCGCCATTAGTTACTGTGCGGCGGTCAGGTAGGCGGCATTCCGCGGCGCCCGTGATCGGTGCTTGGTTGTGGATCTAATTGGAGGCAGAGCGGCGCAAGGACACCCTTGCCAACCTTCCGGAGACAGTCTTTAGCCGTATCAAGAACGCTCGCCCGGACGATCACAGGTCTCCCGGGTCGGTCTAATTTGGTGACAAGCACTTGATTCACGCAAGGTACGGTCTTCGAGAACACGGTGTTGGTGGGAGATAGCAAGGATCTCCCTGGCATGCTTTCGAATCTTAGTTACAACTATCTTCCTATTGATTTTCCATTCATCATGTATTGAAGACCTACTGGACCATCGTGTTCAGCATCGAGATCCATTTCGGCCTAACAGAGTTAGAAGCATGGAACAAATGGAACGTGTTTGCTCTTTGTCCGACGACTCGGATGCTGCGTAATTGATCGTTTCATGTTATTACCACAGCGTATGCCCAAGTAGTGAGTCCCCGTTCCCGGGCCGTCGCCACGCGGCTGTTTCCCATTGTGCTGACTTTTCTCTTCTTCTCAACAGTGGCCCCGCCTGCGTCCATCATGTATAGTAGGAGCGGTCACCGTGCCGATGAAGACGAACTTGAAACCTACTCTGAAGACGATTCTGGCCCCTCTTGTTCCATGTCGTGAGCCCCGGACTCGGAGCCCCACCCGGCATCAGTTACACCCTCCCGCACAACTCAGGACTCTGTCAGCTCTGGAATCAAGACCGAGTCTGTACTAGGGTCAGGGGTCTTCTTCGGGTCCATTTGATGCGGTGTTCAACGCGGTCATCCGCAGTCGAATCGTACTATCCTCGCCCCAGAAATCGATACCCATTCTGGATTGCAGTCTTATCACCAGTCTCAAGTGCATTGCCGCCACTACCCTAGTAGGCCCAGGCTCACTGGCAGACACACCGTCACACGCACACTCGCACTCGTACATGCATGGCCATCAACAGTCCATATAGTACTCGGAGCGCACCATGCGACAGTACGAGCGTGAGCGCACAGTCTCGAGTTCAAGTTCTGCCTCGTGCTTCTCATCCGCGAAGTTTGTTGAGCGCGACCACATTGAAGGTCTCTTCGGCGTCCAAGTGTTAATGACTCTGTCTAGGGGGCTGCAATCCAAGGCCCCCGCGGCTGCGTCTCCTTTCCCAGAGTCTGCGATGTGATCCGTGGGCCCAGAAACATCTCGGATTGAATTCCCGGCAGAGCCAGCCAAGAAATCTGAATTGACCACAATTGAACAGCATTGGGTGAGACTCCGAGTGTGTTCTTTACGGAGATGACCATGGAGGTGAAATGGATGGTGAACATGTCTGCGGAACTGATCATCTCGGATGTAGCCCACTGCGTGCTTGAAGTGGGCGTGGTGTGGCAATCACTGCCAGTGGAAGACCCAGCACTGGCACCGGGACACGGTTCAGGGATCTTGATACGGACTTGGGGATGTGACCTTCGGATGTGACTCGGACAGGGACTCCGAGTCAGGGTGGACATGGAGGTATGGCATAGTAGATCTGGAGAAGATCACGCTTGTCGCGGATTGGCCGGACGGATACGTGGGGATGGTCATTCCCTCGGGTGCCATCTCGGATCATATCAAGTTCTTAGTCTCTCATGACTCGTACTAACATCAATCACTGTGGCAACTTGAAGGCCTAGTAGTAGTAGACTCGGAGATGTAGCGAGCAAGTAAATTGCTGCACCGTGACTTACTTATATGCAGCATCCAGAATGAAGTTAGCTACCTGGGCCAGACTGTACCTTGAACCTTGCTCATAGATGATTACTGTCGTTTTGTATGCATTGTCTGCAAAGTGGAACTTGGTATACAAGTTGTTGTAATTAATAGAGCCCTTCACTCCCCTATTGGTGGACCACTCAGGTTGGACTCTGAGTTGTCGTGACTACAACAGGGCTACCTCTTCTGCTTGGATTTCCTTCACTTGCTTTTGTGGTCATTCTGACATCTGAAGGTAATGACATATTTTGATTGACAGGGTTGGTATGCTTGGTGATAATAGAGCCAGACATATATTAGACATTTGATCAAACTCGGTCATGTCTGAAAGTGGATGTCTGTATTTCACATGGGCATAATGCATTATCATTTGTTGATCATTGTATGATAATCACTCATTTTTCATTATCTGAATGATATAGAATTATCAACAAATGATCACCTACAGGTTGGCATCCATCTGAATGATGAATATATATCAGCTCTTTACCATTCCCCTGATGGCCAATGCTCATGAACCATCAGGGTGATGTTAGTTGATCATTATATGATAATTCATTATCTTTTGTTGTCTGAACGATATGGAATTATAAATAAATGATCATTTACTGGTCATCAGCCATCTTAACAATGAATACATATCAGTATAGATAATTTGCCTTCAGTATAAATGTGAATTTTCAGTGATTATAAATGTTATCATTTCCGTGGAAAAATAATGTGTATTTATCAGAACTATCTAGTATATCAACTGTTCACTATTGGTAATGGAATATTTTGATTGAGAGGGTTGATATGCTTGATGATAATCTAGCCAGACATCTAACATTTGATCAAATGATGTCTGTATTCTACATAGGAATAATGCATGATCATATTTTGACACTGAATGCTCATGAACCATCAGGGTGATGTTATTTGATTATTATATGATAATTCATAATCTTTTGTTGTTCAAATGATATGGAATTATAAATAAATAATCATTTACTGGTTGTCAGCCAATGACAGCCATCTTGACAACAAATATATATCACCATAGATAATTTGCCTTCAGTATGAATATGAATTCCCAGTGATTATAAATGCTTATTATTTTAACCTCTTATTCAATGACAGCATAGTGATATCTAGATGTAAATGTCTGAACAGTTGTACTAAGTGAAATGATGACATTCAAACTTTGGACATGTATTGAAATGATAATGTCTGATCTAATGGTAAAATGTCTATCAAGAGATATATGATATTATCCATTGTATGAATTTATTATTATCCATGACAGTTTATATATATATATATATCTGGTCATATCAGACTGATAAATAGGTGATCATATGCAACTAGGCATATCAGCACTTGGAATTTTCTTGATTGTCAATATGTTCACAATATCATGAAAATGTGACAAGGCTTGATACACCTTTAAACTAAGGTATCAGTTGCATAATTGATGATATTACCAGGTAATATAGACAAATGATAAATACATGCAATTGATGATCATATCAATCATATTTATAATTGCCATTTGAACTGTGTTTATAACAGCTAAAATAGACTATAGGATATATGCTATAGCAATTGACATTGTTTGTCATCACCTATCATTTCTTTGTAATAAAGATGTGACAATCATCTAGTATCTATCAGACTGATGTGTAATGACTTACAATCCATAATGCCTGCCATGAGTTATAATTTATAATTTATCTATTAGCAACATAATTGAGATGTGATGAGAGGATATATATCTGTACACTAAGTTATCAGGCTCTTATCATCAATAAGCAAAATATACCCTTTGATGATGTGTGAGCTAGTTAGCAAAATGATGATATTTACATGGTAACATCTGATCTTGTGATATCACTGTGACATTCATATAATGATGTCTGAGCTAGTGGTAGAATGATGATGTGCAAAGGATCATGTCTGATCAAATGATATCATAGTCACATTCAAATGATAATATGTGAGCTAGTTAGTAAAATGATGATATTTACATGATAACATCTGATCTAGTGATATCACCATGACATTCATATAATAATGTCTGAGCCAGTGGTAAAATGATCATGTGCAAAGGATCATGTCTAATCCAATGATATCATGGTGACATTCAAATGATAATGTGTGATATAGGTAACAAAACAATGATGTTTACATGGTAACATCTGATCTAGTGATATCACCATGACATTCATATAATAATGTCTGAGCCAGTGGTAAAATGATGATGTGCAAAGGATTATGTCTAATCCAATGATATCATGGCGACATTCAAATGATAATGTGTGATATAGGTAACAAAACAATGATGTTTACATGGTAACATCTGATCTAGTGATATCACCATGATATTCATATAATAATGTCTGAGCCAGTGGAAAAATGATGATATGCAAAGGATAATATCTGATCTGGTGATAAAATGTCTGTCAAGAGTTATAGGATATTATCTATTTGATAAATTGATGATGTGAACATAATAGTGCCAGATATGCAATTATCTAGTTATATCAAATTGATAAATAATTGATCATATGCAGCTAGGTATATCAGGACTTAAAAATTTCCCTGATGAAGCTCCGGGGATCGCGGCGGCACAATAGAAACCGAAGTGCAAGTTGACTTTTTGTGCTTCGTTGTAGAATAATACGTAAACACAGAGGTAAACTGATAGATGCTCAATGATTCATCGTGCTCATCG
>JBBPPC010000633.1:0-14883 GCA_038091775.1 Leccinum olivaceopallidum | reverse complement strand
TTGTATAATTGTTGATACAATATATATATAACATAATCCATCATCTGAGCGCTTCATTTGGCCATATATCATAATTGCTAAGTATATAAATAAGATATATTGAAAATATCGAAAACCTGTTCACATTTTTGATCCTTAGGGGTATTACCTTATAGAAAATGTCCCCAAACAGGCTTTATATAGCTTAATGAGATGCCATAATATCAGGAGTCCAATATGTCAGTATAAAGTTCTATACAATGTTCTCCTGCAGGCTGGAATTTCGCTTCTGCAATATTCCAAACTTGTTCTGCTGGTTATCAAAGATGTGGACATGTGGGTAATGTATATGTAGTTTTCGATATTTTCAATATATCTTATTTATATACTTAGCAATTATGATATATGGCCAAATGAAGCGCTCAGATGATGGATTATGTTATATATATATTGTATCAACAATTATACAATAGGTTACTAGAGGGGAAAGCAGGCAAATCAAGTAAATACCACATTCAGGAGGTTATTACTGCTTTAGATCAAGCCCTGAATTATGTCACCACTCTAAGGGGTGCTTATGTAATCATCTTTGCAGATTCTGACAGCTGATGCCATCATCACATCTCCTACATCATTGACATAATGTATTATATAAAAGATGTCAAGTTTAAAATTTTAGGCACAAACTCCTGAATGATGTCACTACTCTTAGGGGTGCTTATCTAATCACCATTACAGATTCTAAGTTACATCTGATGCTAATGTAGGCACACATTGCCCCTATCAAGACAGGGGCTGCATTCAAAGCTGCGAAAATATATTCCAAAAAAGGAAATTCATTATTCTATTTTGGTATCACCAGAAAAGTTGTAGCCCCTGTTTTTGTGATTCTAATGGTGCAACAATCTAATCAATCTGATCTAATCTGGTTGAGATATGATCAAAATGGTCGCCAAACATCAGCGATATAAGCATTCTGATTGGTCAATATTAGCCAATGACAATTGCTGCCTTAGCTCAGCAGATAGAGGGATGCCCCTTTCCAGATAGGGGTTGTATTCAGAGCTGCGAAAATTTATTCCCAAAAAGGAAACTCCATCATTCCTTTTTGGTATTATCAATATCTTATCTATGTTGATCAAATTGATTAGATCAAATGTCTAGTGATAAGATTAGAGATTATGATATCTTGGAATTTATCTGTCTCAAAGTCCCACTGGGACTCCCAATTGATTGCTGAGGGACTCCCACTTGGGTGTTATGGGAGTCCCAGTTGATTGGTATGGGAGTCCCAGTGAGGTGATATAGGAGTCCCACTTGAGTGGCATGGGAGTCCCAGTTGATTAGTATGGGAGTCCCACTTGAGTGGTATGGGAGTTCCATTATAAGTAATGAGAGTCGTAGTTGATGGGTGTGGGAGTCCCACTTGAATGGTATGGGAGTCCCATTATAGGTAGTGGGAGTCCCAGTAGATTGGTATGGGAGTTCCACTTGAGTACTGAGGGAGTGTTACGATCGCTGTTGACTTCGAAGGACTTAGAGGAGTGGACGTATCTTTTTCTTTCAATGTCTTACCGTTCTCCATCTATCTTGTAAACAATACTCACTTCCTTCTCGACCAAGCTATTGACTAGCAATCTCTCTTGGTCGACCTTTTGTCGTCTTATCTCTTTATCTCTCCGTCTTACCTTCGTATCGCCTTATCTCTTTATCTCTTTGTCTCTTACTAGTATCTTGATTTCCCAATATGGTCTCCTCTCTTTCACTGCTACTGACACTGCTTGGTCCATGCCCTTTGCACCCACTATAAGATACCCCAGTAGCACGATGGTGTTCCTTAGCTAGTTCTGCGCAATCAAGCGTTATCTAACTCTTCCTCCGCTTGACCGTCTGCAAGCGAGACTCTCCCTTATCCTTTCTATTAGACTTGATTGGTCTCTTCGTGAGTATCTCGTCTAAGTATTAAGGTAGTCGTTACCGCTTCGCGTAACAGGGAGTCCCACTAACAGTGCAGGCAGTCCCACTTGAGTGCTAAGGGAGTCCCATTGTGAGTAGTAGGAGTCCCACTTGAGTACTGAGAGAGTCCCACATGAGTGGTATGGGAGGAGTCCCAGTTGATTAGTATGGGAGTCCCATTTGAATCATGGCATCACCATTTTATAGTCACTAAAACTATATTTAGAATCTTATGTAATCATGGAATCATCCATTTTATATTGACTGAAACCACATTGGACAAATTACATAAGCTTACATAATCATAACATTGCCATTCTATATTGAATTGAACTACATTTGGATAAATTACATAATCTTACACAATCATGGCATACCATTTGCATACTGATTACACCAGATTTGGAAATATTATATAATCTTATATCACCATATCATTCTCATTTTTATATCTTTCTTTCAAATCATTTTGATATTGAACTATACCATATTTGGAAAAATGACATAATCTTACATAATCATGGGAGTCCCATATTTGCCTCATTGATTGCAAATCATATCAAAATGGATAAACTATCATTTGAGATCTATATGTATTATGGGATTCCCTTGTGGGAGTCCCAGTTGCACACTGGGACTCCCACTGGTTGGGTGCCTGTTTACATAAAGGTCCCAAATTACATAAAATCCATTTTGGCAACAGGTCATTTTTGGTCTGGGAATCCCCCTAATAAAATAGGCTATTAGCTACAATTTTCTGTAAGAAAAATGGTAGCTAATAGCCCCCTCAGAGGGGTCACTTGAAGTGCAATTTGTAGATCAAGGGTTCATAATCTCCTAGACGGTAACCTGGTCAAGGGTTCTCTTTATCCTTTGATGTGAGGGGTCTCCCTTATGTCTGGGATCCGACAATGACGAAGCGGTTTAGAGGTAAAAGTTTTTGTCACATGTACCGGTGAAAGTGTGTCCTACAAGTTGCGGTGGCATCCGGAAAATTTGTTGCCATCATATTCTGGGCCGGACAGGCTACAATAACAGCAGGCAACACAAGCTTGCAGTACTAGTTGCACAGGAAAAGCCCTCGATGAGCCAGAGAAGGTCGCATTAGCGATCCCTGCTGATGTAAACCGAAGTCTGGTCGGACTGTTGGACTATCACCTGGGGGCTACACCAACACTTGGAAAGAGAATAAGATGGGGAAGAATACAAAGGACTTTGGCTAAAAGCTCAAGAGGTTAAAGCTGGGTCTACCAGCTATGACCGACTCGAGTATTTATACAATAGGACTATCATTCTACATACAGGCGGACTACATGAGGTGTTATCTACATACATTCTAAATGACATCAGGTCTACATAATGATATAAGGGAGTGACTAGTAATGGAATGATAGTGGTGATGACATGGTAATGTAGTGACATCGAGGATGAGGGCTGAGGGTAGGTCATCTAACCTTAGTCCCAGTGTCAGTTTGTCCGGACTCTAGTCGGTAATGCCAGACTGTGCTCCGGACTGTGAGCAGTTGGTTAGACTAGACCAGTGATTTACAACACTACCCCCTCTTTAAGGCGTGGATTCCTGTTACAAAACTATTCATTTTCTACTCTTCAAAGTCACGTGACCTGCTTAGTCAGCATCACGTGACTGCTTACATAAGCATTATCTTTCATTTCTCACTTTTCACTTTTCAAAGTCACGTGACCTACACAGCCATCGGTCACATGACTTATCTTGGTAGCACTCGGTGGACACTTAACTATATTAGATAGCACTGCTTATCCAGACTGGCCGTAAGCTGGTCTGTGTGCACATGTCAGGAAGTATAAATACTTGAATGCAGCAACCAAACAAGCCAGTCTTGTTCTGGTTGGATTCCCTCTAACCTATACTTGTCCCTTCCATCCCACTTGTCTCTTGCTGAGGTGCCATAGTCCTTATTGGGTTATAGGTTGCCTTCAATTCCAGACATGCAGGATTCTCTGAAAGAAATAATGCATGAAACTCCATCAAGGAGAGACTGCAAATTTTTCTTGGAGCAGATGGATTCAACCAGTGAAAGTCCACGACAGCGGTGAGTCTTGGTGTTACTGACATCGTCTGCAGTTTGCCATGTCACATCAGTCACATCAAATCCCTTCCACTTCACCAGGTACTCCAATTTTCTCCTTTTTACTCACGATTCCAAGATCGACTCGACTTCCCATTCCAAAACACCTTCTTCATTGACAAGGACTGGGTCCGGTCTAACCACTGGTTATCCAGGAAGTGTGTCCAATTTCTTCATGCAGGATACGTTGACTGTCGGTGAGCATTTAACACTTTTGGGCAATTTTAGCTTCACTGTGTTGCCTCAAGATTCCAGAATCTCGTATGGTCCAATCCACTTTTGAGTGAGTTTCTTTGAGTTGTAGGGAAGATCGAGATGGTCAGTACTAAGCCAGACCTGATCTCCGATTGCATAGGAGTCCAGAGCTTTGCTCCGTTTGGAGTCTGCCACCGCCTTCATCCATTCGACATTATCTACCAATGCTTGTTCAACAAGCTTGTGAGCTTTCCTGGCTTCTTGTACAAAAGTCGCCACCTCCGAGTCCGACTTTGAGATTTCGAATCCCATACACGGCATGTAGTTCTGTGTGACACTGAACGGTATGCTGCCGGTTGCCCGTGTGACCGAGTTGTTGTGCTGGAACTCCGCAATTTTCAGGAAATCGACCCAGCGATCCTGTTCCTTTGCACAGTACAGTCATCCACCGTCATTTGCGTTCCCACTGTCATTTGTGTCACCACAAATCAAGGTGCTCTGTCATGCAACTTGCTGCCCAAGTTGCTTAACCAATTAGGATATGATACTGTACTGTAGATACAATATATGTAGTGTATATAATAGTTGTTGAATTTCGCGCGATGCATCAATCTCGAGGTGAAATGAAGTGATTTGCTATTCATTGTTCACTTTCCACATGACTTACAATTTCCAGTGCTTAAAGACCTGGTGGATGCATGGAGGTAACTATGAAAATTATTTGCAGCATAAAGATCTTGATGAGCGACTCTGTATTGGTTTGCCTTGAGGATGCCAGTTCAGTGTGTATTTCTAGGTCATTATCGTCATCTTATTGCAACCAATTATTCCTAAAATGGAAATCAAGGCACCACGGCGCTAGCTTTGTTCAAAAACAGTGTTCGGTGTCACCAAACATCTGAGTCAGTTACAATGGTAGGCCGTGCATACTCAAAGACTAAGAAACAGACAAGAGAGGCAGAAAAAAAAAAGAGGAAACCATTGGAATTGAAAATCGATAACCGGCTAGATAGAGATCAACGTAACAATTCTGCTGATATGCTTCTTTTGGTCTGTCACAAATGGTGGTGCAAGCACGATAACAGCTCAAACACTACACATGCAACCACAACTACATAACCCCATGGATGCGGCCCATATTTATTTAAACCACTATTCATATGTATACAAATGGTTTTGTAGCCTCTGATGTTGAGCATTTATCATTGTTGTGGCATGCGTGTCCATGCAAATTTGCTGATGCAAATGACGGTGGATGACTATATGCCAGAAGGTAACCAGCTAAGTCATGATTGACTCGTTCAGTCTGCGGCTGATAGGTGGTGGAAAGTTTCTGTTCGATGCCTAGCATCTTACAGAGCTTTTTGGTGAATGCTGAGGAGAATTGAGGTCCCCAGTCTGAAACCACTGATTTCGGTAGTCCATGCCGACATCATACATTGTCTCTAAATAATGTAGCTAACTGAAGAGAAGAAATAGATTTAGAACTAAGAATGAAAATTACTTCTTTCGAGAACTTGAAGCAGTCTACTATTACACAAACATTGTCAAATCTGTTAACCAGAGGGAAACCTGAAATAAAATCTACCAAAATGTCTTCCCAAGGACCAGTTGGTACCGGTAATGGCATAAGCTTTCCGGCTGGCGGCTTTGATGATCCCTTCATGAGGGTGCACACCTGACACCGGTCTACATAATTATAAATATCCTTTTTATTGCACTTTAGCTGTCTTCAATCTTACAGTATTGTTGTTTTAGGGCTAGGCACATGTTATAAACACTTTCCCACACACTGTAGAGATATAACTATCTATTCAGAACATTCCTAGAAGGTGTGTAGGAGCTGTAATAATCAGTTTTGTGCATAATATCATAAATTTGGTGGTAGATTGACATAGTTTCGCAATTATGAGAATATGTGGACATTATGGGGCTAGGCACATGCAATAGACACATTTCACTACAGTATGGACACATGACTGTCTATTTAGAATAGTTGTAAAAGCATTGTAGAAGCTATAATAACACTTTTAAGATATATTTTGCAAATCTCCTAAATCTCCTCAGATTTAAATCACTTACCACATCTTCAATTTAAATTGTAAAAATATTGTAAAATCATGGAAGGTGTATATACAACAGGCCCAGAAGGGACAATCATTGCCCGTACAATATATCCATTACAATACATTATATAAATAGATAAGTGAAAATATCGAAAATATGGTCTAGGATGATGGAGAGGGGTCTACAGCAGATAGTAAACACTTACTACACTTTTCCCTACACTTTTTTTGGTAGTCCCTAGACTTGTCACTACACTTTGTTGGTACACTTGACAACATATTGAACTACACTTTTTCAGTACTGTACTACACTTTTCCCTACACTTTTTTGGTAGTCCTTATACTTGTCACTACACTTTGTTGGCACACTTTACTACACTTTTTACTACACTTTTTTTGTAGTCCACTACCCTTTACACTACACTTTTTCTTGGTAGTCAACTACACTTTGCACTATCCTTTGTCATACTTTACTACACTTTTCATTGCATCTTTGTGGTACACTTTACTAGACTTTTTGCTACACATAAATTATTACACACAAGATGTCAAGGTTATACTGAAGGTACACACTGTAATTCTTTGATAATGAATATTACAAATTGAGGTACAAGAATTTCATGTTGTTAAGTAATTACAATGTGACATATAATAATTTTTAAACTCAATCTGCAAGAATTTTATGTTATTAAGTAATCACAATGTGACATATAATAATTTTTAAACTCAATCTACAATATTTGATCTTATTGATTAGATCAAATTACATTCAGATAAGATAAGATCAAAACAGTTATGAAAACATACATAAGTTCAATTTCACATTACATAACATATAATTTCAGTGCTTTTCAAATTATATTTGGGAGTCCCATCTAGAGGGAGTCCCATTGATAGGTCAAAGATAGTCTCACATAAGTCAAAGGGAGTCCAATATAGATTAGGGAGAGATCACTCAGATGCTACTATGGGAGTCCCACTCATATGCTATGGGTGTCCCACATAGTTGCATCAAATGCCTGAAGCGTGTATGATGCGCACGATGTCATGCCCAAGTGTAAGAGGGTTCTTCTTCATGGTGTTGAGGTATGTGTTCTTGTCCATGGAATTGTTGTCGAAACTGGCATCCACCCATGCCTCCGCTAATGCCACGAGGTCCGACGGGTACTGAGAACTTGTTGAGGATGTGTTGCACACATATGTTCATAATGTGCGGAAAGCACATGATGTGCCTATCGGCGGCATTGAACCCAAGAGGCAGCTCATGCCAGTGTGCAGCAAGGAGTAATTCCAGATGTTTCATCATTGTAGCATTGTTCTCGGCATTGTCAACGGTAAAGTGGCCAGTCTTCACTGTAATGCCGGCTCGATCGAGGAGATATAGAACTGTACGCACAAGAGATTCACCTGTATGGTTGCCTCGGATACGATGAAAGGCAAGAAGTGTGGTCTTCATCTTTAAATCCGACAGCATCTGGGAGTCTCCCGCTATCCAATGGGCCATCACTGCCAGATAGGGCTTCCCACTATCGCTGGACCAGATATCGGTTGTGAAAGACACGTTCCCTAGTAGTGCGCTCTGAGCACAGCATCGATCAGTATTATGTCCCATGAAGATCGGGATACATACCGCAAGGTCTTGCTTCAACACAATGAAATAGTTCAGTGCCATGCCTTGATAATCTCCATTTTGATCTTACTTCGGTGTGGGATGTCTTTGTTGCTAGTTATGGTGTTTGAAAGTCCAGTTGCGCAACCTGTAAAAGACCGGCAACTGGACTGGACTGACACCAGTTGCAACCGAACTGCAGTTGCCGGTTATGCCCACTTTGAATTTTGATCGGTCTAGTCTTTTGAATTTCATAAAATTCAAAAGACTGGACCAAAACCGGTTGCAACTGGTCCGGCTATGGTACCCCTGGGATTCCCATATTTGGGGGCATCTCTACTGTAGGTACTATTAGGGTCACACTAATGATGAAATATACTCAGTGATAGACTCACGAGTGGCAGGGTTTACAAATCGTATCTTTGCCCTGTTGTCACTTGAAAAAATGGTTGATGTCGAACATTGAAGAAGTCTTCATTTGTGAACAGTTTGTGTTCAGGAGTGGATCAGGGGGTATTCAATGGATGGTCGGTTGGATAAGAGGGTATAGGAGGTCCTTGTCGACGTGGTACTTGACTGTCGTCTTGGGAATCCGATGAAGTTGACTCGACTGCATCAAGAGTGGCCGCAAAATCTTCATCGCCGTCTGCTGTAATGCCTCTATAAGAACTGAGAGGGCGATGGTAATAATGAAGGATTACCTGGAGCAGGCTCGGAGGGCAATAGCTCAGGTTCCACGACGAGCTCGCTGTATCCCTCTTTGGCAGGGCTCGGACAGCATGGTTTCAAGTCGACGGTAGGTTGGTCCGGCGTCTGGCGTCCACCTGCTTTATGTATCCTCTACTAATGCCATATCGTGTATGTAACCTGCAGCGACACATGGTAGGTAGCCTCACCTCAAGAGCAAGGTGCTTGACTGGGGGCTATGTTTAGATGCGAAGTTGCCGAACCTCGTGCTTAGACCCTCGTCCGAATAGTCATGTAGTAACCCATCTCGAGGTCTGGGCATGGTGGTAATACGTTCAAGGGAAACCTTGCTCAATTTCTGGTTGAAGACTTGGATGGGGAGTCATTGGTTAGATAGAGTAGTATAGATATATATAAAGGGAGACACATGTACAAAGGCTCATCAATGGTAGCGCGTTCGAGGGAAACCTTGCTCAATTTCTGGTGGGAGATGAGAAGTCTACCACCTGTCAAGAGCCCATCCGCTATGTGTCTTGATGATGATGAAGTTCCAATTGGCTGTCTGTATGATGAGTACTTCACTAGCGATCTACACTGGTAGTGTTTTGAGGTCTGGTCCTAAGACCAATGAAAAACCAATTTTTAACCAGACCAGACCGATAAAGACCGGTCCTGATTGGTCTGGTCCATCCTGATTCTGATTTACATCAGTCTTGGTCTTTTGATTTTTTCGAAATCAAAAGACCAACCAAAAACCGGTCAGGACCGGTCTTTCAGGCGGACTGATGTTAGCCCCTATTAGGTAGTATATTGACCGATTTATCCTGATTTTCCCACAATTTTACGATTTTATTTGAGATAGTTATGATAATTTCTCAAAGTACCTTCTCCAAAATGACATATGACTCGAGATCGGCCATATCTTGGCCGCATATGGGCAGAATTACATACTTCTTGGCAGATAATGTGGCCATGTGACCTGGCTATCATTGGTACAGCCACCCCTAAGCGCCAATCTCACGCTATTATATTCTCAGAAATAGGCTTTCTAAGTAAATATACTCGACTCGGAGAATGACATGTAATCTTAAATCAATCATATCTCGACGACCCCTGAACCAATTTAGATGACCAAAATATGGGCCGGAAGCCAGGAATCGGTAGTATTTTCCAGACCCCTGACAACCGGTAAATGACTGTAACCGGACCGGCAAAAGACTGACAAAGACTGGCAAAAGACCGACAAAGACCAAAAAATCGGTTTTTTGCGGTCTTGGTCTGGTTTTTCCATATTAGGAAATTCACAAGACCGGTTATGGTCTCGGTCTTGCCCAAATAAGGCAAAAGACCAGACCAGACCAGACTTTAAAACACTAGATCTACATGACGATTACTTCGACGAGATAAGCTGTCGGCTGGAGCACGGGGAATCCCTGTTTACATGTCCCATGGAGCCTGCCAATGATGAGTTTGGAGTAGAGATGGATGACAAGTTTCATGACATGTACTTTTAAAATACTTATATCTTGATGGTCCCTGAACCGATTTACATAGGAAAAATATGGGCAGGAAGCCAGGAGTTGATAGTAGTTTTAGATAAGTCGGTCCTCCGGTTTTTTCCATATCAGGAAGTTTCCAGGACCAGTCTCGGTCCAGTCTTTTCCAAAATAGGCAAAAGACCGGACCAGACCAGACTTTTAAACACTAGTCTTATTTCCCTTGATATAGTAGATATTGTGCTTGATGTACTATGTATTTTGCTTGTCCAGGACCTTGGTGCATGAGAGCCGATCATGGTGCTTGTCAGTGAACTTGAAATGTAGCCTCCATAACTTGTTGTGGAGACGGTAGGTGAGCGATATGGGGATCAACAAGGTTAGATTCAACTAATATCCAATCCTTATAACAAGTCATGCCTAGTCCACATTAACACCATAGTCCTCTTCATTGCTGGTATTCCCATCTGAATTAATGCCAACAATACCACTACCTGAACTGACAAGGATGGAATAACATTTGATCCAGAAATGAAACTATCACTGGCAGATAGAGAAAGAAAAACTTATATTCCAGTGCATGCAATCTCACAACACATTGCTTCAAGCTTCCAAAGATGAATATTATTTACCTCAAGCTGTGCAATCAAGTCATTATACTTGCACTACTTGGAATGGTAACCTTCACTGCTGAAGTACGGGAACTCCGTCTTGCCATTTAACCTGTAACCATCAAGAATGCATTGAACCTATCAATGGAATGGAGTGAAGCTGTACAAAGAATTGCAAGTGTAGGACTCACAGCAGTAACAGAAAATGTGAGGGTGTTGTTTGGAATACTATTATATAAGGTGAGCGACTTGAGATGAGGACCTTGGAGCTTCAAGTTCTTCGTCAATGAGAATCTGTAAATGTGAATAAAGGCTGGGATCAAGGAAATCCTTGCGACCAGGGGTGGGGGAGAGACTGATGACAACTTATTCCCGGTGTCAGGCTGTCTTTGAGTCTGTTCAGCAAAGCGACAACCACTTCCAATCAAGAGGCTTTGTGATCCCTTACCTGGACACCACCAACTGTACTAGCTGCAGTATTGAGCTCAGATTGCCGCTTGTTCACTGCTTGCCTCAAGGCCATCATTCCACCTTGTTTCTTCCTTGGCAGTCCTGGGTCTTTCCTCTGTGCGCGGTTTCCAACATTATTGCCTTCAACACTTTCAGCCTCAGATTTGACTACTAATACCTTGCTCATGAGTATTCATTTTAAATCACTTGCATATGAATATAAACTTACTATCTTTTTGATCTCATGTTTTCTTTGCAGTTGTAAAGCCCTTGTTGCACCGTTTCCACACCTGTCGTCATCGTCCCCATCAACTTCGGGACTGTCTGTACAATCTGTAGGTTTTGCTTTGACTGGCTCAAAATGTTTACGCTCAGTGACCATCTGTCTTCCTTCCTACCCTTCTTTGCAATTCTGAAGCACCCTCAGGCTGTGCAGCTGTTCCCTCCCATCTTCGTTTTTGTCCTCACCGTCTTTGTCCTCACTCAGGCTGTCTTTGTCCTCACTGTCTATCAAGCCCGTGAGTTCCTATTGCTCTTGTGAGCATCCAAACTGACCTTCTTTAGTGCCTTCTTGGTTGTCTCCAACCCTCTTTCACCTATGCACGTTGCCTGGCGCTGTCCATACTGTCCCAGTCAGCTTGTTGACTTCCAAAATCAACCGAACACAAGATAGGCACATACTGTTTGTTGCATGGGATGCACCATTTGATGTCTTTGTTGTTGCAGCTCCTTCTGTCCGTGTTTTCTGGTTTGATGGACCAAAGCCTAATGAACAGCGCTTGTAGTGATCACGTATGCTCAAATACAAAGTAAGTACATACATTGAGTTGGATAGGGCGGTTGGACTGGTCCTGGTTGCAGCTACCTTGGTGTGAGGTACTTGCTTCGGAACAGTTGAACCTGTGTACATAGTGAGTAGGTGAGTGATTCAGTGTGCTCAAAACAAGCACGTACATTTCATACTATGGGACTGACCTTCCGTCTCTTTTTGTGGTGCAGCTGTCTCTGCATGAGTAGTTAGCGAGTAAAGATACTGCAAAAAAGAAGAATACATACCACCAGTCACATGGCCTTGACTGCCTGATGTGATCGTTGGCAGTTCAGTCTGCTCCTGGTGTGCACCTTGCAATTGCTTTGCCATTGCAGGACCAGGTTGTATTCACACTTCCTTTGCCTGAGGTGTCTGAGTCATATGTAGCTCTTGTTCAAGTTGTGTGATTTGCTTGACCATATTGATGTTTCCAGCTGGGTTTACCTTGTCGCCCGTTGGTTTACTTGAAGACTGTTAAGGTATTTGAGGAGCTTCAAGGTCCAGGTAGCCGGGGTGGGCATTCCAGTTACTCGGTCGAGTCTAAGGCATAGTCTAAATAAAAGTCCAAATAGGTAACAAATAATTCGACGTAACATGTACATGTACAAATTCACATGCACTGAGGTAACATTATCATTTATCAACATAATAATAACAATACAGAATTAACTTGTGATCCTAGTGTCTAAATTCTGACAATAGAAATTTCCACATACCAAGGTCATATTATCTACAAGCACAATAAATATTAACTTGCATTGTGTCTAAGCTTCAGATAGTAAACTTGAACAAATTATCCAACATGAGGTAAATTACTATGCATCACTGACAAGGTGATATACTATGAGTTATTTATATACACAACAATGCACTGACTTAACTTGCAATACTAGCTGGTTTAAGCTTCACATAGTAAACAAACCATTCAGTTTCAGATGGTAAACAAACAATTAAGCTTCAGATGGTAAACAAACAATTCAACTTTGTCAGGAGGACAAATATATTGATAAATCACCCACCACTGCCAGACTGTCCAGTGCCAGTGACTGTGCTATAACAAGGTAATATCATTTAAGTTTACAATACAATACTAGTGTACCACTGACAGGACATTGATCTGCAATATTACTTCTTCTAGTGTCTAATGGCTTCAAAATATCAACCTCGCAAATTCTTTTGTGCTCACCCAATAAATGATCAATGTCGAAAGGGTTTTCAATCTCTGGGTGGTTTTACTCAACACAAAAATGCTGTACATAATGCCAAGACTGTACATATCCAGCGAAAATCTCGACCTCACCAACATCAATATGCAGATGTTGCTTATCATGAGCAAGCACAACACGATGGGCAATTTTCAAACTCTGATTAGCCAGAGTGATCATGATGTGCCAGAAGGAGCATATTATATAAATCATCCTGTGCTTGATGGTAAGTCCAATTATCACCAAGTAATGCCAGATTGGAATTTTATTTATGCCAAGTGAGTTGTGCATTGTGAAATATGGAGAGTGGTGATGCTGATGATTTCATGTCTATTTATTCTGCTCTGCAAATGACAGAGAGTGAGCTGTGCATTGTTAAATGTGCCAGAGAGTGGTGATATGATCATGAACTCATGTCCATTTATTATTCTCTGCAAAAAACAGGCAGTGAGTTATGCATTGTGGAATGTGTCAGAGAGTGGTGATGCTGATGATCCCATGTCTGTTTATTCTGCTTGTGGCAATGACAGGGAGTGAGTTGTGCATTGCAGAAAGTGCCAGAGAGTGGTGATGCTGATGATCCCATGTCCATTTATTCTGCTCTGCAAAAAGCAGAAAGTGAGTTGTGCATTGTGGCATGGGTGATGCTGATAATCCCTCCATGTCCATTTATTCTGCTGTGGCAAGAACAGGGAGCAGTGAGTTGTGAATTATGGAAAGTGCCAGAGAGTGGTGATGCTGAGGATGCCATGTCTGATTCCGCTTTGCAAACAACAGGAAGTGAGTTGTGCATTGTGGCATGTGCCAGAGAGTGGTGCCAGTGATGCTGATAATCCCATGTCCATCTATTCTGCTCTGGAAATGACAGGGAGTGAGTTGTATATTGTGGAATGTGCCAGAGAGTGGTGATGCTGACAATGCCATATCCATCTATGCTGCTCTGGAAATGATAGTGGGTAAGTTGTGCATTGTAGAATGTGCCAGAGAGTGATGATGCTGATGATCCCATGTCCATTTATTCTGCTCTGGAAATGACAGGGAGTGAGTTGTGCATTGCAGAATGTGCCAGAGAGGAGTGATGCTGATAATGCCATATCCATTCTATTCTGCTCTGGAATGGATAGTGGGTGAGTTGTGCATTGTGTAATGTGCCAGAGAGTGGTAATGTTGATAATGCCATGTCCATCTATTCTGCTCTGGAATTGTTAGGGAGTGAGTTGTACATTGTGGAATGTGCCAGAGAGTAGTAATGCTGATGATGCCATATCCATGTATTCTGCTCTGCAAATGACAGTATGTGAGTTGTGTATTGTGGAATGTGTCACAGTGTCAGAGAGTGGTGATGCTGATGATGCCATGTCCATTCATTCTGCTCTGGAAATAATAGTGGGTGAGTTGTGCATTGTGAAATGTACCAAAGAGTGGTAATGATGATGCCTTGTCCATTTATTCCGCTCTAGAAATGACAGTCTGTGAGTTGTGCATTGTGGCTTGTGCCAAAGAGTGGTTATGCTGATTATGTCATGTCCATCTATGTTTCTCTAGAAATGACAGGGAGTGAGTTGTGGATTGTGGAATGTGCCAGAGAGTGGTGATGTGCCATGTCCATCTATTCTGCTCTGGAAATGGTAGTGGGTGAGTTATGCATTGTGGAATGTGTCAGAGAGTAGTGCTGATGTTGCCATCATTTCCATTTCCATTTATTCTGCT
>JBBPPC010000632.1:0-14910 GCA_038091775.1 Leccinum olivaceopallidum | reverse complement strand
CAAGTTACTTCTCTCAATCCATTCATACATTTCCTAGTAAGTTTTCACTAGAGATCTACTTCCTTTATATTTCCTCTTCAGTTCTATACTTGAACCCCTCGGCTGTGCTATTAGAAGTTGTATAACTTCTAAACTGACGACCACACTTGGAAAGTAAAGAAGATGGAAATGAATGCTAAGGACTTTGGCAATAAGCTCAAGAGGTCAAAGCTGGGTCTACCAGCTATGACCGACTCGAGTATTTATACAACTGGACTATTCTACATACATGCAGACTACATGAGATATTACATATATATATTCTGAATGACCTCAGGTCTTCATAATGATGTAAGGGAGTGAGTTATAATGAAATGATAGTATGGACGTCATGGTAATGTAGTGACATTGAGGATGAGGGCTGAGGGTAGGTCACCTCACCTTAGTCCAAGTGTCGGTATGTCTGGACTCTAGTCCTGACTGTCGGTGATGCCGGACTGTGCTTCCGGACTATGATCGGTCGGTCGGTGACAGTGATTTACAACACTACCCCCTCTTTATGGCGTGGATTCCAGACATGCAGGATTCTTTGAAAAAAATAAAGCATGAAACTCCGTCAAGGAGAGGCCTCGAATTTTCCTTGGAGCAGATGGGTTCAACTGGTGAAAGTCCACAACGGCGGTCTTGGCGTTACTGACATCGTCCGCAGTTTGCCATGTCGCATCAGTGAGGTCAAATCCCTTCCACTTCACCAGATACTCCAATTTTCTCCTTTTGACTCGCGATTCCAAGATCGACTCCACTTCCCATTCCGAAACACCTTCTTCATTGACGAGGACCGGGTCCAGTATAACCACTGGCACTGGCTGTCTGGGAAGGATATCCAGGAATTTCTTCATGCGGGCAGCGGGATACGTTGACCGTCGGTGAGCATTTAACTCTTTTGGGCAATTTTAGCTTCACCATGTTGTCTCGAGATTCCAGAATCTCGTAAGGTCTGATCCATTTTTGCGTGAGTTTCTTTGAGTTGTAGGGAAGATCGAGATGGTCGGTACTAAGCCAGACCTGATCTCTGATCGCATAGTCCGGAGCTTTGCTCTGTTTGGAGTCCACTGCTGCCTTCATCCATTTGGCATTTTCTACCAATGCTTGTTCAACCAGCTTATGAGCTTTCCCGGCTTCTTGTACAAAAGTCGCCACCTCCGAGTCTGACTTTGAGATTTCGAATCCCATGCGCAGCATGTAGTTCCGTGTGATACTGAACGGAATGCTGCCAGTTGCCGGTTGCCCGTGTGACTGAGTTGTTGTGCTGGAACTCTGTGATTTTCAGGAAATCGACCCAGTGATCCTGTTCCTTTGCACAGTATGCCCAGAGATAACCGGCTAAGTCTTGATTGACTCGCTCGGTCTGTCCATCGGTCTGCGGGTGGTAGGCAGTGGAAAGTTTCTGTTCGATGCCTAGCATCTTACAGAGCTCTTTGGTGAACACCGAGGTGAATTGAGGTCCCCAGTCTAAAACCACTGATTTTGGTAGTCCGTGCCAACACCATACATTGTTCCTAAATAATGTAGCTAATTGAAGAGAAGAAATAGATTTAAAACAAGGAATGAAAATTACTTCTTTCGAGAAGCGGTCTACTATTATACAGACATTGTCAAATCCATTAACCAGAGGGAAACCTGAAATAAAATCTACCGAAATGTCTTCCCAAGGACCGGTTGGTACCGGTAATGGTGTAAGCTTTCCGGCCGGCGGCTTTGATGATCCCTTTGTGAGGGCACACACCTGACACCAGTCTATGTAATCATAAATATCTTTTCGCATGGCCGGCCGAGCAAATTGCCGGGCTACCAGTGAGTAAGTCCGTTGTTGACCACCGTGTCCGGCGATCGGCGAATCATGACAGATTGTAATAAGAGAAGTACATAAAGAAGGAGGGACAAAGACTTTGTTTTGTGAGTTTAGTAAAAGATCATTATCTAACCGGTATTCCGGTAGTCCATTGAGGCTAGTATTTTTTGTTTCTTTTTGTATTTTATCAAGAAAAGAAGAAGAAAGATGAACATCATTAATGAATACATGAGGTGGAAGTACTGTAATGTTTTCGTTTAAATTAGATACCGCATCTCCGTGATCCGGTCTACGAGATAAGGCATCGGCCCAAGAATTCAAGGTAGTTCCCGGTTTATATACCATAACATAATTAAACTCCTGGAGTACTACGTGTCAACATGCCTGTCTAGCGGACAACGTCTGCGGATTTTTCCAATACTCCAAGTTTTTGTGATCAGTCCAAATCTCGAACTTTGGTCTACCAACCAAATAGTGCCGCCACTTCTTGAGAGCATGGATTACTGCTAACAGTTCTTTATCATAAATAGGGTAGTTCCACTCTGCGGCATCAAATGAATGTGAAATAAAGGCACTGGGCCACCATAGTCCGTCTTCACACAAGACTGAGAGCACAGCTCCGGTAGCGATGTCTGATGTGTCGGTCTCTATCCGGATCTCCTTGTCCTGATCGGGGTAAGCCAATAGGGGAGCTTCTTCAAACTTTCGCTTTAAGGCTTGGAACACCCGCTCCTGATCTTTGGCCCACACCCAGGACTGTTCCTTCCGGGTTAATAAGGTTAAGGGTTTACTAATATTGGCGAATCCATCAATGAATCGCCGGTAATAGTTACATAGTCCAAGGAGGACTGAACCTGCTTGATGGTCTTTGGTACCGGCCAGTCCGCGATTGCCTTGGTCTTGTCTTCTTGCATGTCGACCCCCTCTTTAGATACCACCATGCCCAAATAATCCACCTTCTTTTGAAAGAAATGACATTTAGAAGGTTTCGCAAATAAATCATTCTCCTGGAGACGTTTAAGGACTTCCCAGACTGTTTTGGCATGCTCTTCCCGAGAGAGACCGCCGGTAAAAATACATAGATCATCAAGATATTTCGCTACATTTTGATGCATATCATGAAATATGTCATTCATCATTGCCTGGAATGTGGATGGCGCGCAACGTTGGTGTAACCGAAATACATAACCATCGGTTCGTAGGCTCCGAGCAGTGTAACAAAAGCACCTTTCCATTCGTCGCCGGCCTTCATCCGGACATTATTATATCCCCACCACAAGTCCAGTGTGGTAAACATGTCCGCTCCTTTAAGCTGATCAATCAGCGTCGGAATGAGCGGCAATGGATAATTATTCTTTATGGTGCCTTTGTTTAAATACCGATAGTCCATGACCAGCCATTTCTTTCTGTCCTTCTTAGGGATGAAGAAGACCGGAGAGGTCTGCAGGGACTTTGAAGGGTGGATGTATCCTTTCTTCAACTCAGAGTCGAGGAAAGTCCGGACTTCCTGAGTCTCGGAGTCCAACAACGGTATAATATGTCCCTTCTTTGGAACAAAGTCCGGCTTCAAGTCTATAGCATGGTCCCAGACCTTGCGTGCTGGCATACGGAATGAGGCCTGCTCCGAAAATACGTTGAGGAAGTCATGGAACTCCTCCAGTATCTCGTTTTTTAGATCTTTTATTTCATCTGCTTGGAGATTTCTGGTTTTTACACCATCAACAACCTCTATCTTGCAGGAATCTACCGGACTAGCTGGTACTGAGTCCTTTGGTCTTTCTGTATTTGAGTCTCTATGGGCCGGCAGACTAGCCGGTACTGACTCTTTCAGTTTGGACTTCACGGACTCTCCATATTCCAGCATAGTCATCAGAGCGCATGTGGTCAGACACCTGTCAAAGGTTAGTGAGGGAACATTCCAATCAATGGACGGATTATGTAGGGAAAGACAATCAAAACCAAGAAAAAGGGCATTAGTGGAAAGCGTAGTAATGTAGGCCCTTGCAGGAAAGAAATGCCAACTGTTCTTAGAATCACAAATCGAAATGGAAAGATTAACATAGACCGAGATATCTTTTTTGGAGTTTTAAGTGCCATCGGTGTTTTGTACTGAGATAGACCGGGATAGGGGTATTACAAAAAACTTATAATGGTCAACTAATCGAGAATCAATAAAAGTGTGGGTTGCTCCGGAGTCAAGCAAAGCTTTCGTCGTGACGACTGAAGAGGCTCGGCTGATAGTCCGGAGGGTAGTCCGAACTTCGAAACAGTTTCAAGAGGTTTGACTGGTGAAGGAAATAGAAGGAGGGGATTTATAAATAGAACTACAAGCTGTAATGAAGTCCAGAGAATTTCTGTACAACTGCATTACTCATGCAGTAATTTTTTCTTTTTCTTTTGAATCAGAATTAAGTACACCTTTTTTATTGTCTTTAAGTGCCACGCCCGTAGATGGGGATGCCGATCTAGACATTTTATATACCGGAGAATAAGAATTTTGTACACAAGAATTCATAACTAGAGGAAATCTTAGTCCGTCTGCAGTCACACCCCTCGCATAACTACAGGTACTTAGTTTTTTGAGCCTTCGCCGGTCACCGACAACCTTTCTGTGGCCAACCGGTCTCTCCAATATGCTTCTGCTTCTTCCAACATATACTCCATGATGGCCGACCGGACGGAGGGAGCTCCTTCATGCTCCATTGTTCCATTCAGGTTTGGGATTTCTAGTACCCATTGTCCATAATGGTCTTGTACCCACATAGTCCGGGCTTGGGGTACCGGTTGTCCTTGTGGCCTTGGTGGGTGGGTGCGCTTATAGGGGTTCTTCGGACAGTTGCACGAGATGTGTCCTTTCTCGTTACAGGAATAGCACATCCTGTTGTCAATGTATGTGGCATTGATCTCCATGGGTTTTCCTAGTCCGGGGAAGGTTTGACTGCATGGTGCATATCCTGCTGGACCTTTATAGAAACTACTTTGTGGCCTTGCCTGCCACGGGGGAGAGGAAGCTGTGGGCCGGGGGCTGGGCGGAGTCGGGAGAGGTCGGGAGCCGAAGGGACGAGGTGCTCCGGTGGAGGTCTTAGGGGCCGGTCTCTTGGTGGCCACCTTTTTGAACTTACGGGCTAGTTCAATATATGCTTGCGTAAGCTTGGTAAACTCCTTCAGTTTGAGCTTCATCCCATGCATCTCGTGGAAGTTATAAATTTTGAATGAGACCGCCTTCTTCAGCAAGCTGGAGGATTCTTCTTTTGTGATTTCGGCATTGCCGGCCAACCGGACAAAGTCTCAAATGAATTCATTGACCAGAGTCGATCCTTGTTGAAGCCGGAGTAGCTTCTGGTAGGCCTCATAAACGTAGCGTTGGATCTGGAAATATTCCTTAAGTTGTTTGCAAAGAACAGTCCACTCCGGGTATTCGGACTCTTATTTTTCTGTATATTTCTCCATCTCCGATAGAGCATATGATTCTGCTTTACCGCCAAGTTGAGACCAAAGCATTGCTGCCTTGTCCCTTTTGTCGCCCTTCCTTGTGATGGCGAACAGATTAAGGCGAGCGAACCATAATCTGAACTTAGCCCAGTCTCCATCCCATGGTCCGGGATTGGCGATCTTCTTAGCAGCAGAGGTGAATTGTTCGAGCTTGGTCTCGAAATGTTCTTGGACTTCTTTCCAGGATGCCATGACGGATCCTAAGGATATCGTAGACAACTCGGAGGCGGGGGAGTTTTCAGATGTGGTGGACAGTGTGGCAAATGATACTGGTAGTCCAGGATGATCAGAGGGGTACTCACGAAGAGACCACGCACTCCGGAGTAAGTCCTGTAAAAGAAAACAAAAGGTCAGACGTCACGAGCGTCTGCGTGTGTCGAATGGGGGAGCCCGGAAAGATGGATTCAATCTTGTCTCTAAGATCTAGTCTGCCAGCACTACAATTTTGGAGGGATGCAATAACCCACGTGCATCACAGGTATCACAGGTATCACACGCACCTGAAACCAATTATGCTCGGTTTAAAGTGTGTGCTGACCCACTATGCACAGGGTAGGGTTTGATACTATTTCTGGCGGAATGGCGGTGTCCTCTTGAATGAGGTCTAAGCCCGTTCAAAGCAAACCGGATTGAGGGTCGGGTCATACTAACCCAACACAGTGTCTTTAGTCCGAGTTGCTATCTTGGGATTGATCACGCAATCAACGGCTCTTAACTGAGCAAGCAATTCCCTTAACTCTGGGATCCGAGTATATGTGCGACAAGACGTGGCGGTGAACGGCGATGATAAAGCCCCGAAGTGTATGGCAGCTTTGACCTAATGAAGTAACCAAAGACGACCACACTTGGAAAGTAAAGAAGATGGAGATGAATGCTAAAGACTTTGGCAATAAGCTTAAGAGGTCAAAGCTGGGTCTACCAGCTATGACCGACTTGAGTATTTATACAACCGGACTATTCTACATACATGTGGACTACATGAGATATTACATATATACATTCTAAATGACCTCAGGTCTTCATAATGATGTAAGGGAGTGAGTTATAATGAAATGATAGTGTGGATGTCATGGTAATGTAGTGACATTGAGGATGAGGGCTGAGGGTAGGTCACCTGACCTTAGTCCGAGTGTTGGTATGTCCGGACTCTAGTCCTGACTGTCGGTGATGCTGGACTGTGGTCGGACAGTGCTTCCGGACTACGATTGGTCGGTTGGTGACGGTGATTCACAACACTGATGATCCACTTCTTTCCTTCGTCATCCTATCACCCCCATCTCTTATCTTGCTTACTATACAATCACTCCTCTGCACTATTCCTGACTCATTCATCACTGTAGATGACGCACTCTCCTTCCATGCAATTCTCTCGCATTCCATCTCAGTAGTACTCAAGGACATCTTCCTCATGTAACCCTAGTGCTACTTGGAATAAGTCTGAGAATCTAGCCCTCCTTCGAGTCCCTCAGTCCCTCAAAGGGGAGAAAGTGGAGTACATAAAATCTCACACATCTATTTTAGCAGGATCTATGTGGGTCCTTGGACTCATCCATGGGCATTCCAGTCACATCTGCCATGAGCTCAGTGTTCAAAAGTACATTTTCTGGCACCTTATTGAAGATATTTCATCACACGGCTTCACACATTCCAAACATGTCACCATCAATGAACAATTAAGTATTGTATTTTCCTGTATAGTTGTGTGACTGGCCTGCCATGTGGCTTTGCTGGAGAACACTTTCAACAGTCCAGTAGTACAATTTCCAAGTAATATCCCTTTTTCTTCTTGTTCAATTCCCAAAAACTAATAGATATCCACAGATATTTCTGCCACATGCTTGTTGCTTTCTCATCTTCCTGGATCTAGTAGACACCAAATATGTCAAATTACCCAGATACCCCAGTGCCATCTCACATCACCAATGACCCCACTGTTTTCCCTTTTTTTGCCATTACTAATTAGTGCTATTGATAAAATGCACATTGCATGCACTCCCTCCACAGCTGAGAGAGATGCTACTGATAATTGCAAAGGGTTCCACTCTCAAAATTGCCTTGTATGCTGCAACTTTGACCTTGAATTCACCTCATAATGATCTCAGGGGAAAGGTCTGTCTATGATACTGCTGTCTTCCAGGATGCCAATCATACAAGCAGCTTTACCATTCCCCCTGGAAGTAGTATTGCCTTGCCAATGCTGAGTATCCTCTCTGTCCTCCATTACTTGTACCATATCATGGCATCCACTACCATTTACTGAAGTGGGAGTGTGCATGATTAAGGTATGTCTCAACTTTCATCCTAGTCTCCCCACATGCCAATGCTTCCATTTGTTTCCAAGGCCCTCAAATCCTGAGAAATACTTCAATCTATGTCATGCGCAACTTTGAAATGTTGTTGAAAGAATCATTAGAGTTGTGAAGACTTTAGTGCTTTCGCATCTGCATCACCCCTCCTGAATACAGCATCATTGAGCATTCAGGCACACATTTCATCTGCTCTCTGCTGCATTCACAATATAATTCACCAGTATGATCCCAAAGACATGGACTTGGAGCCTCTCACACATCCATTTTATGGCTGCACCTTCCCAAACAATTGTTGAGCAGGATAGACTCCCAATCCAGGTGGAAGTGTTGCTCACAAAGAGCCGCAATTGATGCAAGACAGTCTCACATCTACTTCATACACAAGAGCTAAACCTCTATCCAAAGCCTCCACAAAGTTGTCAGCAGTGAGAGGTAGTATTTGACATCCTTGTAGGGAGGAAAAGACTCTGGGACCTGGTTCACAATATCTAGATAACCTCAACCCAAGTAGTCATCAGGCTCTGAGGTCAAAACCTTTTGAAGCTGGTTCTGCCAGCTTGCAAGAAACTAGGAGAACAACAATCTGTCTATTGGAAAGAATGCATTTGACAGTGCATCCCTAAGATTGCAACAAGCCAGACCATGCATGTGTAATTGTGACTTCACATCCATCAATGCCCTCCTAGTATGAGCTTGCTTGAGTGTAGATGGAAGAGCAGGCACACACATACACTATTGCTACCCATGAGAAGCACAATGAGGATGCATTCAGACTGAGGGATACTGCCTGACATAGTGTTTAAAGGTCCGGTCTTGCCTTTTTTGGAAAAGACCGGACTGAGACCGGTCCTAGAAATTTTCTGATATGAAAAAAACCGGACCAAGACCAAAAAAGACTAATTTTCAGTCTTTTTCAGTCTTTTACCGGTCCGGTTGCGGTCCGAAACCGGTCTTTGTACGGTCTAAAAATAGAACACACTTTTAGCTTTCTACTGATATTTTTTTAATGTAAATCGGTTCACACGCGATGGAGATATGATTATTTTAAGATTTAATGCAATATGGCTCTTTAGACAGCTTGAAAGATCAATCAGAACGCAGTCTGCAAGCGATCGGGGGGCTTAGCGGTAGCTGTACCGAATGTGGATATAGCCCCTATCTAAATTTAGAGCCAATAATAATGTAAATCCGTCCATATCCGGGTGAGATCTGACCAATCTCGACCTTGATGTTGATATATTGATATAAATAGCATAACTAACTCAAATAAATCGTAAAAATATGAGAAAATCAGGGTAAATACTTCAATATATGTATAAATAGGGGGCAACATCGGTCCCCCCAAAAGACCGGTTGCGACTGGTCTTTAACTGGTCTTTTTATTTTTGAGAAATGAAAAGACTGAGACCGAGACCAAGTGAAACTAGAAAAGACCAGACGGAAAAAATCGGTCTTTTTAGGTCCGGTCCGGTCCGGTCCTCGGTCTTTCGTCAGTCCTAGAACTGGACCTTTAAACACTAGCCTGACATGGAGTTGGTTATGGCATGGTCTGTATAGACATCAATGTTGTTGAAAATTAGGTTCAGGATATTCAGAGCATGAATATTACAATAATCAGAACAGATAGACGAAACATACCACCACAAACACGAACAATACTGTCTTGAGGTTGAAAGGAATGTTCATAGCGGTCAATTGACTGCTCGGGTATTCTCTCGCCAGGATCAAAAATCATCCAGCTGAATCAGAAAGTTGCAGCAGACCGCTGAACCATAATACCTTTCACAGAATATCAGACAGAATATTCTAAAAAAGAGCAAATCAATAAAAAATTACTTGGGTACCCATGGAATGGCACAAGAACTGATGCCAAGGATAGAATCCCTGATCAAGATGCCACTGGACCAGGTGACACAATGACATTCCATCCTCGCCCAGGCCCTTCAATATTGCCCCTCGGATGATGTGATGTTGTCTCATGTATACCTTTTTGTGGCATTCATAGGAGGCAGCAATAATAAGTCTATGAATTTATTCTTGTATGTGAGTGAAGAATATCATAGGAATTTTGGCGGGTTGGCCACAAAAGAATTCACACAACAAGAGGTTGTCTAGATTTGTTCGGAATGTTGTGCCAGTGGTGTTCGGTTTGATTGTTAAGCCTGACACTTTGTAATTTTTAAAAACAGAGTTAAAAGAGATTTGAAATAAAATAAACAATAGAAAATAGATCAGGTAGGACAGGAGAAAGAAAAGACAAAACTACATACCAATGTGCAATGCATGTGGCTCCAAAGATAAGCAAATCAGCTTCCATGGTAAGAACCATGTCAATGAAGCCAAGCTGGCTGATTCATAGTTAGCAGTTCAATATTAAGCCCATGAAGCAACTTACCTAATGCCATTGAAATCTGAATGCCTCAAGAAGCCTGCAGAAACTCTGTATCATAGAGCCAGGACATTGTCCACTACTAGGGTTTTGTTTTCCAAGAATGGGGAGGACAAGATTGATATCAGTAACAATCGGAGCATGGCCCACGGCGTAAGTCAGATTGCAGGCGATCATCGATGGGACTCTACTAATTATACACAGACATTATTCCCGCAGATTGACATGGATGCTGTCAATATCAAAATCCAACAAGGATTACTCAAGATGAGGGACATGATTGTCCGTTTCAGCAAGCGTGTTGATGAAAATGCAGATACAAACCACCTTGCAAACATGGTTATTCCATGGGAGTTTGACTGGACCGAATCCCAGTTCTACAATTGCAATCGAGGCCGAGACCACTGTGCATGAACAGTTTCAAAGGTAGTACATGAACACTTTTAGTACAAAACATTCTATCACAGATATCAATGGCTCTGATTATATCGATGGCTCTCCCATGCCATGGACCCCGGCCTCCTCCCCACCACGGACCCATGCCAGGACTTGAGTTACTCAGAGCCAACAGAACAACGGTGGCCAGAGCCGTTGCACAACAATCAAGACATATCCAGCTAGAGTCACTAGACCGACATAAATTCCTGTAATTTCCATCCTGCAGTTTCATTGTTTTCCTGTTTCTTACATCGACCTCCTTTGCCGTGACCTTCAGTCATGTATGTCGTGTTTTCTTCTCGTTTTCTTATGTCCCTTCAGCCATGTATGTCGTGTTTTCTTCCTGTTTTCTTATGTCATGTTTTTTCCTCGTTTTCTTATATCCCTTCAGCCATGTACATCATTGTGTTTTCTTCCTGTTTTCTTACATCGATGTGATCAGCTTCTCTGCTGTGACTGTTAGCCATGTACATACTACATCATGATCATACATACATGATACCAGATGTTATTTTACAAATTCATTCAATTCATTGTGGAGTAAAGAGCTCAACTCATCCTAACTGACTGTTTGTTTAAGTAACACGTGTGCTCAGGGTTTTGTATGGCAATGAGCCTCGCCGCGATGCTGCATGGCACCACCTGTGGTTCTGCAGTTAAAAGTAGTATTTTTTTTTGTTCTTCTTTTTCATACTCTCGGCCTCATTGCTGCCTTCGCAGCTTTGCCTGACCTCATTCTGTATACTACCTATGGGTCGTCGTCTTTATGTTCAAGCTGTTCCAGTACCCAGCCAGAACGATGCTCAGACTGCTCAGGACACTGCGGCAAGAGTGGGTAGGAGTCGGTGCCACCTACATGATATAGGAGACAGCTGTAATCTGACAGTGAAGTATTCGACATTCACAATCACTCAGATGTTTCCGAGGAGAAGGAATCAGACTCGGGGATGCGACTCAATGCCAGTCCTCATGCTTTGGCTACCAACAGACCTATTTCCAACCAGGATGCAGGTGCCACCAACAGATCTACCTCAAATTCCACTGTCGTAGATCCCCTAGCTACCAACGTCTCAACAAATTCTAACAAAGCACTCGACATTGAGTTTTTCTTTTGAAAGGAGAAAGAGAACACTGTTTGTAAACTCTGCAAGTGAGCTTTCCTTCATGTTTGCCATGTTGAATACATCACTTACATGACAATCACAGGAAAATAGCAATTGAGTTCACTGTGCAAGGAAAGCCCTACAACATTGAACATTACCTCAGTCCTAAGACGTCAAACACTCCTTTTTGTCATCATGTCAAAGTCAGGCACACCCTTCTCTACTTAGAAGAAGCGGAACAGCACAGTTGGACATACAGGTTACATTTGCGAAGACCGCCTTTGCTTCTGGCTATACATTCAAGACTCTCAAGGAAGTTATCACCCAACCTGGTGTCAAGCTAGACACTTTGTCCCCCGCATCTACTCCGGATCCCACTGACCACCTACCCATTGGCATCCTTGCACCACAGAAACCAGTGCTTGGTGCTAACCTGCCACCCTTCAACATCAACGAGCTTCATGACTATATCGTACAGTTTCTGGTCACAAATAACATGGTGCGTATACACAATAGCATCTCCTCCCATTCTCACATTTGCTGTGGATTTCCAGGTGATTAACAAGATTGATTCCCCAGAGTTTTGTGAGCTCCTCCTTTACTGCTGCCCATGGGATGTCAAAGATTCCAATATTGTTCATCACACGAAAACTCGAGAGCTCATACTCGGTGCATTCAGAATGACTTTTGTCTCCTTGCAGGTTGATCTATTGGTGAGTGTTCTACATATTTGCAGCCCTCACATCACAGCAAACTGACGCTGCTTGATCAGATTTTGATAGAAGGCGATGGGTCAAATATCATTCACTGCCGACATTTGGTCAAGCAACAGTCTCGACCCATAGTATCTGGCCATCACAGCCCACTGGATTGGACAAGACTTGGAGACTGGAACGAGCAAGCTATGTTTAAAATCTGCCCTTGTCGCATTTCACTACATTCCAGGCAGCCATACAGGAACTGCACTTGCACAAACATTCTTGAATATAATCGACCATGCTAAGATTCCTCTCAATAAGGTATGGAAACCATAGTTTTATATTAGCCAACACTGAGTAGTCTCAGGGCCTATCATCCATAGAAAGGCCATTGGACCATGGACAACTTGAATGTGTCAAATAACAACACAGCAATGTCAGAGTTCTCCAGAATGCTACAGGAAGATTGCAAGTTCTCTTTTGACCCCATTGAGTGCTGACTCTCCTGTTTGCCACACATATACAACATATGTGTTCAACACATACTTGACTTGAAGCATATGCACTCTGACTTCACTCGATGTCCGCAGACATGGAAGAACACAGTTGGGAAGGTTATCAGAAAGGCTGATTACGCTGACAGTGTTCACACTGACCTCATTGGATGTGGGAGGACTGTCGTACATACCATCCGTACATCTAGCCAACATCGGGCAAATGAACAAATGAACATCTCTGGAAATGAGCAAGAGTGGTTCATCGATGGTACAGGAAGTGTCATCAAGCTACTCAAGAATCAACTGCTCTGCGATATCTGTACATGCTAGGACTTGACGTACTACATGATCAACTGTTTCTGGGCACTTCAACAGGTGTGTCTAGTCCAACTCTATACCGGTACCGGACTTATGAGTATTGCTAACATTATTCTCATTGGTAGGCTGTCAGCTACTTCCTCAATACTCCCTGAAACATCAATCTTGTGGAATTGTCATTGGTGCCTATGCAATGGGAGGTGTTAGAGGACATGGAAGTGGTATTGGAGGTACAAATTTGTTTTTCTTCAGGTAACCGGGCATAATTCTGATATATCACTTCGCTTTCCTAAAGGTCCCTTGCCATGCTCATTGGAGCATGTGCAGAGAGACCTCCATCAGCAAACCAGCCTTTTTGGCATATGGATTTCCCAGGATTTGGCATTGTGTATAGACCTGTGCCACGAGCATGTACACAATGAGGTGCAATATACAGACCTGGAAAGACTGTACATATTTTCCACCAAACCTGAGAGGGCTGCACATATTTACCATTAAACCTAATGAAGGTCCATGCTATTTTATTTAAAGATGACAGGATGCACAGACTTGAGACCCTATGGAAGCACATGCCGATGCAATCTCGGCATTATTAACTGCCACTTATTATTCAAGTTATGAGAAATATGCCTACATACATTCTAAGTAGTAAATATGTTTCAGCAAAGGATTGTATGTAGTAGAGTGCTATTTCGGCATGTTAGGCAAGCAGGTTAGACCCTATGAAAGCACATACTGATGCAATCTCGGCACAATTGCCACTTGTTATTCAGTTATGAGAAATATGCCTATATACACTCTAAGTAGTAACTAGGTTTCGGCAAAGGATTGTATGTAGTAGAGTGCTGTTTCGGCATGTTAGGCAAGCTTTTTAGACCCTATGGACTCACATACCGATGCAATCTCGGCATAACTGCCACTTGTTATTCAGTTATGAGAAATATGCCTATGACATATATTCTAAGCAGTAAATATGTTTCAGCAAAAGATTGTATGTAGTGGAGTGTTGTTTCGGCATGTTAGGCAAGCAGATTAGACCATATGGAAGCACATACCGATGCAATCTTGGCATAATTTCCACTTGTTATTCAGTTATGATAAATATGCCTACATACACTCTAAGTAGTAAATAGGTTTCGGCAAAAGATTGGAATGTATATGTGGGTATCATGTTCCGGCATGTTTGGCAGTCACTCAGGGTCCTATGATGGCTCTCCTTGCTGGTTTCTTGGCATGATTGTACAGTATGCTTCAGTTTTGTAAAATTCCATGATGCACTCTGTACAGTGACAGTACTCTAAGTGTAATTCTTGCTTTGGCAAAGGAATGTATGTGTGGAAGTGATATTCCGGCATGATTGTCAGTCACTCAGGGTCCTATAGAGGCCCTCCTCGCTGCTATCTCGGCATAATTGGACACTGTGATTTAGTTTGATTAAATTACACTAACATTTATTCAGTTATCTAAGTGCAATTCTTCTTTCGGCAGAGGAATGTATGTGTGGGAGGGATGTTCCAGCATGTTTAGCAGTCACTAAGGGTCCTATGGAGGCCCTCCTTGTCACAATCTCGGCATAATTGTACACTGTGATTCAGTTTGGTAAAATTCCTCTACTATGTACCTATTACTCTAAGGTTATGCCGAGAGTGCATTGGTATGTGCTTCCATAGGGTCTAATCTGCTTGCCTAACATGCCGAAACATCACTCTAGTACATACAATCTTTTGCTGAAACATATTTACTATTGAGAGTATATGTAGGCATATGTCTTATTATTGGATAACAAATGGCGGTTATGCTGAGATCTCATTGGTATGTGCATAGATATGACCTAA
>JBBPPC010000631.1:0-14910 GCA_038091775.1 Leccinum olivaceopallidum | reverse complement strand
ATGAAAAGTCAACTATTACTACACAAAAACATTCCTCAAACCCAATATTTGAGGGGGGTTGTTGATCTTGAGATTACTTACATGGTGTTATAAACGTCGAGTAACATACCAGGTGGGAAATGGTAAATACGATTACCCAATTATGCCCCCGGTGTACCGTATGCCACGAGACACTTGTATGCTATTTCAAAGCTGGACTTGTGGAAGACAATGATCACTTGTTCCAGCTGTTTGCAAGTGGCTCGTGAGCTTCTTGTAAAGTGCTCCGCCGCGTGCTGTGCTCAGTGTGTATCAGCCGTCCGAGTCAATAGTAGTAATGCTAACTTGAAACCCGATCTCGGAATGACTACGTAAATATCTATAATCCATTCGACGGTGACTTAGATCTGCGTCGCTCACAACGGACAAACCTTTTGAATGTAAATTGACCCGTCCCTCACCGGTGCGGCGGTGGTATGTGGTACACTTCTGTACATGTACTAAGTAGCATGTCGACGTCAGACGACACGAATGAGGCGAAACTTTTATCGCCTCTGTTTGAATATGATACTACTTAGTAGACTGTAAGGCAGAGCCTCACTCAGACGAGATACAGAGCGGGATGAGAGTGTGTAGAGATAAACAAAGAGGTGCGGTACATACATGGGGGTGCCGAATGCTGACCGGGACAACAGTCCGAGAGTCCGACGACGGGGACCAGTCAGCGCGAGGTCGTGACGTACAAGTGGAATGCTAAGTGACGTCGTAAGCCCGCGGATTTACCCTCCCCCGCCTCGGCGGCCTCCCGGGCCTTCCTCGGCAGCCAGTCAGCATGTGTTGACAGCTGCATGTTTTCCGGATCAACAGGGGTATAGGCCTGGAGGCCTGAAGAATATATTAGATAAATTCATTGAAGGGACTCTCAAGGGACTCCTGACATGACGCATGCTTACTTACCTGCTAAACGCCCTTCCTGACGTACAACGGAGGGAATGCTTATACAAGAAAAAGACTGCTTGCGTGATTCTAACTGTATCTTGATGCCCAGTATACGAGTTGAATATGATTGACAGTCGCGCAGCCTCGGTGTTTGTCGCTTTGCACGTCTCTGCACTTTCCTTGCGGTACGATCAGTCTCAATTTAATGCGTATCAGGGCAAACCTAGCCATGGCCATTTATCCAGACAATGAATTAGTCCTCCAAACAGTGTGTCGACTGTAATCGGAATCTCTCATTCCCTGATCTGGCAGCGTTGCCACGATATCGTTTAGAGCGTGTACAGCACTGTGGCTCGTCTGACTCCGCTCAAGGGCTCGACAGTCCCTCCCGGACTCTCCGAGAGCCATGAACAGGCTGAGCGTTTTATAGAAAGCTATTGTGCTATTCGCACATGATGCATGAAATTGGCGTCGGTGGAACTTCGCGACTGTTCGCCGCAAGTAACAGTACTATTGTGCTGGCGTGGAGGCGGAGACTCTGTGGGAAGCAAATAGGAGATGGCCAAGCCTGGCACGGACCCATCCACAGTTTCGCACGCTGCTTGCCCACGAGCAGTACTAGTGCTAACGCTGACTCACTCGCCCACCGCTCGCCAATGTTACTGTTTCGCGGGCCCATTGAACGCATGTTCGAATCAATTTCCGATTTTCTTTCACGTGTATCCAAATTTCAGAATGATTGTTCACCAAGTCATGCAGGTACTACTTCTTGACTGGATAACCCTCCGGCGGTGTTTCTCCCTGGGGTTGTGATAGACAAACGCGGCGAACCGTTATGATATTTTCCACCTCCGACGACGTTTCGCACGTTCGTTATGTAACTTTTATACGTTACGTAATGTCACGTAATTTTTTCCTGCATCGATTTTCCGCAGGTGCCTGGACGTTTGCAGCTGATAGAACCCTCCTCTTGACAGAGTCGGGGACACTCAGGGGGAGTGGGACCTTTCAAGCGGTTGGTGTCACGAGTGGGACGAAGGAAGCTTTTGATTAACGAAGCCATCGGTCAGCGAACCCCTTTCGGATTGCTCGCACAGAACTAGCCCGTGGTAGACCCGGTCCCCCGCCATGCACTGCTGCCTCCGGTTGGTGTCGTGGGTGGGAAAAGGCGGGTGGGGATGAAGGAAGCTTTTGATTAACGAAACCATCATCATGAGGACGATCCAACGGACCAGCCGTCGGGTTAACGAACTCCTTTCGGATTGCTCGCCTGCGCTTCTTCGTTACCATGTGGCACCACCACAGAACTAGCCGTAGTAGACCCGGTCCCCCGCCATGCACTGCGGCCTTCGATAGACATCAATTTGAGTTGGACATTCGAACCGTCGTGATTCGTAGGGGTATGTGTGATTCAGAAGTACAACGGTCACCGTGACAGTGTCCGCTTGATTGTCATCCAATTCCCACGCGGTCATTCGCTCTCCATACTAACTTGTCAAAGTGTGCCAGCTCGGTGATTGAATTTTTAGACTCGTTTGATGCTCCTGGACGACGTACGCATGTTTACAATGGCGGAATGGGGCCACGGGCAGTGTAGCGACTAAGCTTGCCGTGACCGTGGCCCGTAGTGACGGGCAGTAACGACCATCAGAGGATGTGAGTGCATCGATCGTGGTAAAACTGACCGATTTCTTCCTTTCTCTTTCTTTTATTACTTAAAGTTACTCATGCTTCATATTCGAGGCCCAACGCTTGGGTGAGTTTATTCTCTTCGTTGTAAAACTAAGTTAGCGCCATGAACCATTGGGACTTTCAGGTGAGCCACTTGCGCCGCCCCATACCTTCCGCCGACCACTCCCGGAGATCCGGAGACTATGCTTGCTAAGGGTAGGGACCCGTCACTTTTTCAAGTTACCTGCGGCATTCTTTGCCCGTCGGCAACTTGAATGCAGTCCATCCGAGTCATCATCAACCAAATGTCGCTTGTGATATGCAGTGCTTTCAAAGGTATTTAGGCCCGAGGGATTCAGCATTTCTTTACTCTTCGAGGCTCGATTCGAACCCATTGTTACTCTGATCCTCGACATGCAATTCACTCTCGCCGCCATCATTGCGTCAGCTGTTGCGCTGGTGGGTGCATCCCCGCAGCCTCGCCAAAGTTGTTCCCAAGCCACCCAATTTGGCGTCTTGAGTATATCCCCAACCACCGTCTCGCCTGGCCAGGTGAGCGAAAATATCTGACCCTCTTGACGAGCTTTGACCGAACACAAATAATCAAACCCCAGTTTATGACTATCAATGCCGACTTCACTTGCGCCATCAACTTCTTCGGTATCCACCCCGAATTCACCGATTACTACATCGAGGTCGTCGTTGGCAACAACGGTCACGAGCCTCCTATCCTTTTGGCTCGTGAAAACGCACCTAGCACTGACTCTACTTCGTTCACTGTCACCGTACGCACCTCCACATGCGTGAATCAAAACATTTGGTTTTCTGAGTTGTGTTTCTTTCATTCTAGGTCCCTATTGCAAATTACTTTGCCAACGCCAGCTATGTAGTGGTTTTGGATACCACCTACCCCTTAAACGGTCCCAACGGCCAGCTTTACTCTGTCGTTGGCAGTGTTGAGATCCCAATCACCATCAATGTCTAAGTGTGTTCCTTCCGTTGATACCTATTCGAGTAATACAGGGACATGTTTCAGTAGCATGGCATTTTTTTCGGTGTACAGATATATAATTTATGCAATTTCTGGACACGTAGTTAAGCTTCCCTTCGACTACGGTGAAAGGCACGTCGGGGATAAGAAGCGCACGCTGTTATATTTGGCATGGTGTCAGCGGACCAAACGAGTAGGTGCACAAAAACAAGGTGTCAGTGCGCTCGGATACCAAAAGTGGGAGAATTGTATGGGTGGTGGACAGGTATACCTCAACCCCGCCATCGGAATCAACGTGTGCTTATTGGCAGCATCCATTTACAAGAGATACAGGATGGACAAGGTTCGTAACACATGCAAGTCGTGATTTCATATTTCAGCCCACACCAATCACGCTGCTATGGTAGTGTGCTCCGTGCCCCTGCTGGCCGCCCACGTCTCAGGTCCCTGATGATCACCAACCGCGTCAGGTGGGCATGACACTGTACTTTCTTGGTGAACTGACCTTCCTATTCTTGATTTTCAGGTACTTGGCGCGCTTCGTGAACCATTCGCCCGCAGTCTGGCCCGGATTAAAGTTATGATCGGGGTGCTTTTTCACAGCTTCCGCGATCAAAGGACTGTCCTCCATGAACGCCCGAAGCACCCTCGAGTTTCCCGGACGAATGAAGAACACGATAGACCAGCGTTCATGCTCGCCTTGATCTCCGGGTGCCCGCACCACGCGATGCACGTTGGACTGAAGGATACCTCCGCTGAAGATGGCGAGGGCGTCGCCAATGTTGCAGATCGCATGGCCTGGAAGCGGCTGTATGCATTTATCGTCATTTGTGAGTATCTCCCTGGAACTTGCGCTTCCAACAAAGTATACCTTGACATAGGACCACTCTGTATGGCCAGGAGGCATGACCTGCAACCCGCCGAGCCTGTTGTGCAAAACGGACTGACGGGATTCCGACAATGGACATCACGTATCCGTATCATGATCAAGGGAAATTTCGGCTCACTAATGATCCAAAGTCAGTATGTGCGCGCAACATCAGCTGGTCTGCGACCGCTTGTTCGGGCGTCGGTTGTACCCTGATCACGTTAGCTGCGCTGAAGCTGAGCTCTTCATCCGAGTGCAGTCGCTCGAGCGTGCCCTCTGGCAAACCCAGCTTGTCGTTGAAGATGCGGATGATTGTGTTATTGACTTCCAGTGACTTGCACACGAACGGGCGCCAGACAGTCGGAATCGCAACCATCGACGGAGCTGGGTATGCCGCGTGCACGACCTCCGGAAATGCGAGCGCGTCGTCCTTGGAGACACTGAAGTACTCTGTGTAGTTAGGCTTACTAACTCGCAGACAATCCCTGCGTCAGGAAAACAACGCCGCTGCGAGAATGCAGAAACTATAGGACTCACCCGGTAGCGTCCACCGCGTTCGTGCCAGCTCCCCTATATCTGAAACGAGTCGGTGGGTCGGAACGCGAAGATGGATGACGATGTACAAACCCAAACCACGGCCCTCCGTCTGTCTGCTGGAACTTCATCTTCTCTTCAAGGGGGAGGACCATGACCTCGGCGCCAACGTCAAACATGCCGTCGACCTCCTTATCTGCACCGTGGTTCTTCAGGCTAAGAAAATGACGATCAAGACATCGTTATGCACCTGTTTCGGGCACTTACTACCAGAAACCGATGGATGTCGCGGCCTGCCAGAGACGGTCAATCTCGGAGGGATCGCCGGTTTTGAGAAGGTCAAAGTCGATGACCACTAGTGGGTGGGTGCGGACGTTGTTCGGGAAAGGCGGTAAAGTCGCTCCAGGCATTGTTTCAAGTTCAGAACAACTTTTTTTTGATGATGGATTTCAGCATTGGAGACGACAATGACGTCTTTTTTTTCATGGACACGACTCACCTGAGGCACTGCTACTAGTAGTGAGTGGGGGACCCGAGGATAGAGGACGTGCGAAAGCTCGGCAGCTCGACTCGTCGGACTTGGTCTTTTATGTACAGATTGACTTTGGAAGTTAGTCCGAGTCTACGCACCTTATGTAGTACCAGATCAACGTGGATCCGAGCTTATTCGCCACCGAAATATATCGAGGCTAGGAAAAATAATCATGAGGCCTTGAGGTGCGTTCCTCACGTTCCTCCTATCCTTTTGGCTCGTGAAAACGCACCTAGCACTGACTCTACTTCGTTCACTGTCACCGTACGTACCTCCACATGCGTGATTAGAAACATTTTCTGAGTTGTGTTTCAAACTTTTATTTCAGGTCCCTATTGCAAATTACTTTGCCAACGCCAGTTATGTAGTGGTTTTCCCATAAACGGTCCAATGGCCAGCTTTACTCTGTCGTTGGCAGTGTTGAGATCCCAATCACCATCAATGTCTAAGTATGTTCCTTCCGTTGATACCTATTCGAGTAATGCAGGGACATGTTTCAGTAGCATGGCATTTTTTTCGGTGTACAGATATATAATTTATGCAATTTCTGGACACGTAGTAAAACTTCCCTTCGACTATGTACTTGAGGCGTCTCGTGAACCACTCGCCCGCAGTCTGGATTAAAGTTGTAATTGAGGCGCTTTTGCACAGCGTCCGCGATCAAAGCACTGTCTTCTATGAACGCGCGAAGTACTCTCGAGTTTCTCGGACGAGTGAAGAACACGACAGACCAACGTTCGCGCTCGCTTTGATCACCGGGTGCCCGCACCACGCGATGTATGCTGGAATGAAGGATACCTCCACTAAAGATGGTGAGGGCGTCGCCGATGCAGATCGCGTGGCCAGGAAGAGGCTAAACGCATCGTTGTATGTGAGTATCTCCCTAAAGCCTGTGCTTCAAGCAAAGCATACCTTGACATAGGACCACTCTGTGTGGCCAGGAGGCATGACCTGCAACCCGCCGAGCCTGTTGTGCACAAAGGACTGACGAGCGACAACGACTATCACGTATCCATATCATGATCAAGAATGTCGGCTCACTAAGGAACCAAAGTCAGTGTGCGCGCTCAGCATCGGCTGGTCCGAGTCTGTGACCGCTTGTTCGGGCCTCGGTTGGATCTTGATTATGCGAGCTCCGCTGAAGCAGAGCTCCTCATCCGAGTGCAGTCGCTCGAGCGTTCCCTCGGGAAAACCTAGCTTGTCGTTGAAGATGCGAATGATTGTGTTATTGACTTCCAGCGACTTGCTGACGAACGGGCACAAGACAGTCGGCATTGCAGCCGTCCACGGAGCTGGGTATGTCGCCTGCAGGACCTCCGGAAATGCGAGCACGTCGTCCTTGGAGATATTGAAGAACTCTGCGGAGTCCAGTTTCTTACTAACTCGCAAACAATCCCTGCGTCAGGCAAACACCGCTGCGAGAACACAGACACGATGGGACCCACCCGGTAGAATCCACCGGATTTATGCCGGCTTTCTTATATCTGTTGGTTACCGGTCAGCGCTTGACGTTAATATCAAGGTCACATGGATGATGGTGTACAAACCCAAACCATGGGTCTTCATCGGCTGGCTCGGACTTCATCTTCTCTTCAAGGGGGAGGGCCATGAACTCGGCTCCAAGGTCGAACATGCCGTCGACTTCCTTATCTGCGCCATGGTTCTTGAGGCTAAGAAAATGATATCTTCATGAAATTGTGTCGAGTAGTTTCGCTACTTACTACCAGAACCCGATGGATGTTGCGGTCTGCCAGAGACGGTCGATCTCGGAGGGGTCGCCGGCCTTGAGAAGGTCGAAGTCGATGACCAACAACGGGTGGGTACGGACGTTGTTCGGGAAAGGCAGTAAAGTCGTTCCAGGCATCGTTTCAAGTTGAAAATAGCTTTCTGATAATGGATTTCAGCTTTGGAGACGGCAACAACGTCTTTTTGTTATGATCACGGGCTCACCTGAGGTACACTAGTCGGTGGGGACCCGAGGATAGTTTTGAACGTGCGAAGACTCGACGGTGCAGCTCGACATATATGGGCTCTGGAGAGCCGCATATTCACACCAGCATGGAGTCCTGTACCTTCGTTGAAATTCGCATCAGATGCTCGACTGTCAACTGCCAGTGGAACACATGCAAAAAAGTAGGTGAATGCCAATGTTGTGGATGGTGAACAGATATACCTCAATTTGCTTCTAGCGTGTCTGTCCAGCTTCCCATAGATCACCTTCTCGCGTTTCAATGGTATCTGGTGTCGTACATGAAGCGCTCGCAATGCCTCGCATCGATAGGTCATGATGACACTATTTGAGATTCGGACGAAGGCAAGCGAGGTCGGTGATGGCCTTGAATAGTCACTGCAGGCCCGTGCACACCCGGTGGACTTCCTGTTGATGCGTTAGCCCATCAGCGACGGCTGCCAGATAACGAAACTTTCCAAAAAGAAGTTCCATGATGGATAAACCCATAACCCATAGATGTGGGTCACGTGGCAGCGGTCCTCCCTCCCGCTTCCTTCCGTCCGTTCCGTTGCCGTCAGCGTTCGGCGTTCGCGACGTGCATGCGCCCGTCCTCGTTGTCCCCGTCGTCGCCCGCAGTACACTGCATACTTCACCGCTCCCGCCCACCCTCGTTCGTCCTCGTTCTCCACCTCGTGCCGCTTATGCATCCACACACCCACCTCCACACCTCGCACGTCGTCGACACCCTCACCCTCACCCTCACCCTCGCCTGCCCACTGGCAAGATTTCATCCTCGGGGTCTCCGCCTTCGCTTGCACCACGACGCGGCGTGCTGGCAGCACCAAGATACGACGACGAACGCGACGACAACTACGAACATGACAACAGCGCAATGGCGTGCCAGCGTACCCTTCCCCCTCCAGATGTGACAACGATGGATGACGACGGACGCGACGACGACACGCCATGATACGACGAACGCGACGTCGTCATATGTTCTCCCCCTGCCTCGCACTCGCCCTCGTTCACTACGAACCGTGACCGCCATGCACTCTCGTTCCGCCGAGAGGGCACGACGGTCACCGCTATGTCGTGACTCGTCATCCCGTTCTCGCTCTCGGTTATCGTCGCGTGCGTGATGACGCACCTCATTCACACCTCGCTCACCCTCACCCAGGAGTCGCCCACCTTCGCCTCTCCGCTCTGGCCCACTCCACCATTCCCCGTATGTAAATCTGTACTGGGTACGGGTGCCATACCCGCATGGGTTACCCATACCTAGGTATACCTGGCTAGGACAACAAGTATGCGCAAAATCACCACACGAGTCGTTAACGGAGACCAAACGAGTAGGTGCACAAAAACAAGGTGTCAGTGCGCTCGGATACCAAAAGTGGGAGAATTGTATGGGTGGTGGACAGGTATACCTCGACCCCGCCATCGGCATCAACGTGTGCTTATTGGCAGCATCCATTTAGAGTTACAAGAAATACAGGACGGACAAGGTTCGTAACACGTGCAAGTCGTGATTTCATATTTCAGCCCACACCAATCACGCTGCTATGGTAGTGTGCTCAGTGCCCCTGCTGGCCGCCCACGTCTCAGGTCCCTGATGATCACCAACCGCGTCAGGTGGGCACGACACTGTACTTTCTCGATGTACTGACCTTCCGATTCTTGATTTTCAGGTACTTGGTGCGTCTCGTGAACCATTCGCCCGCAGTCTGGCCCGGATTGAAGTTATGATCGGGGTGCTTTTGCACAGCGTCCGCGACCAAAATACTGTCCTCCATAAACGCCCGAAGCACCCTCGAGTTTCCCGGACGATTGAAGAACACGATAGACCAGCGTTCGTGCTCGCCTTGATCGCCGGGTGCCCGCACCACGCGATGCACGTTGGACTGAAGGATACCTCCGCTGTAGATGGCGAGGGCGTCGCCAATGTTGCAGATCGCATGGCCTGGAAGAGGCTGTATGTATTTATCCGTATGTGAGTATCTCCCTGGAAAATGTGTTTCCAACAGATTATACCTTGATATAGGACCACTCTGTGTGGCCAGGAGGCATGACCTGCAACCCGCCGAGCCTGTTGTGCAAAACGGACTGACGGGATTCCGACAATGGACATCACGTATCCGTATCATGATCAAGGGCAATTTCGGCTCACTAATGATCCAAAGTCAGTGTGTGCGCCCAACATCGGCTGGTCTGCGACCGCTTGTTCGGGCGTCGGTTGCATCCTGATCACGTTAGCTGCGCTGAAGCTGAGTTCTTCATTCGAGTGCAGTCGCTCGAGCGTGCCCTCTGGCAAACCCAGCTTGTCGTTGAAGATGCGGATGATTGTGTTATTGACTTCCAGTGACTTGCACACGAACGGGCGCCAGACAGTCGGCATCGCAGCCATCGACGGAGCTGGGTATGCCGCGTGCACGACCTCCGGAAATGCGAGCGCGTCGTCCTTGGAGACACTGAAGTACTCTGCGGAGTTAGGCTTACTAACTCGCAAACAATCCCTGCGTCAGGCAAACAACGCCGCTGCGAAGAAACGATAGGACTCACCCGGAAGCGTCCACCGCATTCGTGCCAGCTTTCCTATATCTGAAACGAGTCGGTAGGTTGGTCACCTTAACGTGAAGGTCCCCATGTATGACGATGTACAAACCCAAACCACGGCCCTCCGTCTGTCTGCTCGAACTTCATCTTCTCTTCGAGGGGGAGGACCATGACCTCGGCGCCAACGTCAAACATGCCGTCAACCTCCTTATCCGCACCGTGGTTCTTCAGGCTAAGAAAACGACGATCAAGACATCGTTATGCACCTGTCTCGGGCACTTACTACCAGAAACCGATGGATGTCGCGGCCTGCCAGAGGCGGTCAATCTCGGAGGGGTCGCCGGCTTTGAGAAGGTCAAAGTCGATGACCACCAGTGGGTGGGTACGGACGTTGTTCGGGAAAGGCGGTAAAGTCGCTCCAGGCATTGTTTCAAGTTCAGAACAACTTTTTTTTGATGATGGATTTCAGCATTGGAGACGACGATAACGTCTTTTTTTCATGGACATGACTCACCTGAGGCACTGTTGCTAGTAATGAGTGGGGGACCCGAGGATAGAGGACGTGCGAAAGCTCGGTAGCTCAACTCGTCGGACTTGGTCGTTTATGTACAGATTGACTTTGGAAGTTAGTCCGAGTCTACGCACCTTATTTAGTACCAGATCAACGTGGAGAGCTTATTCAACACCGAACTATCGAGGGTAGGAAAGGTAATCATGAGGTGCGTTCCGCCGTGTAATGTCAGAACTCGAGAAGCCAATACGACGAGCACAACCGTTTCTTCCCATCGAACAGTCTAGCAATGGAGTGAGCCACGGCAGATTCCTTGTTCGATCCTGCGACGTCAGTGATAAGGCACACTCGAGGGATATTTGTGCCAGGTGGTGGATCGAGTTCACTGACCCGCTCGACGTCAAGGCTCGTTTCAAGGCTCGTCTCGCTGTTCAAAACTACCGTAAGTACCATTTATTGGATATTCTACGCCATCATGGAGAACATGTGCTGGAATCGTTGCGGGATCCTGAATGGCTGTCTGTATGCACGATCGATGTTGTTGTTGATCTCCCTTCAAGTTGCAGTTGAAGCATCGGTGCGACCCTCCCTCCTCCCTCGTTTCAAGTGTAAATCTACCTCGCACTGGGTGCGTTCTTCCCGTCCTGTTCAACTCTCGCTTGCTGACGAGTCTTTCTACGCAAGCTTCCGTCAACATGCTCATTTCCAGGCAGAACCGACGCATCATTTACGAGAATCTCTTCAAAGTTGCGTTGGCCTGTTAAGCTGACTTTGTTCTCTCTCTCCCCATCGTACACAACCTCGGTGTTCATACGACTCTCCCGAATGCCCATGCGCACGCACGCACGCACTCCGAAATCGAATGGGTCGATGACTATATGCTCCGATACCCAACAGAGGGCGTTCTCGTCGCCAAAAAAGACTTCAATGCGCCCAAGCACGAAAGCCTGCCACTGGACGTGCCCAACCTCGAAGTCATCAAGGCGATGCAGAGCCTGACCTCCAAGGGGCTCGTCAAGACCCGGTTTTCATGGCAGTGGTACCATTACGTGCTCACCCCCGAAGGTGTGGAGTACCTCCGACAATGGTGCGTCGTCTAACTCCGACTTAGGTTGCACCTCTCCAACGAGATCGTTCCCGCCACGCACCCGGCTACCGTTCGGCCTGGCGCTGGCGAAGGCGGCGACCAGGAAGGCTACTGGAGAAAGGAGGGTGGTGCGCCGGGCGAGTACAGGCCGTCCTTTGCTTTGCCGGTTTTGGCCGAGGTGGCCCTTGGTACTACGGGGAAATTCACAGCACGATGATGGGGGACTTCGCTGTACAATTTTTCTTTTTCACCATCCCTCGAAAAACGCGTGTGTATGAGCGTGTCGCATACGGTCTATTCTGTGCCTATTGGTTTTCACATATATGCATGCGCCACGCTGGTTGGCGCGGTGGGGCCTTCTATTACCACTGACCAAAATATTCAACTACATTGCGGACAGCGCCAGATTTGCCCCATTCCGTTCTGCTTCAAATGTTCTCTTCGATGATCTGTCTTGAGAAAGAGCTAGACAATGCGATCGTAGGTCGGGAGCTAAAAAAGAGAGAGTAAGCGGCACGAACCTGGTCTTGCTGCAGTCCGTCGAACCGCTAACATACACTCTGGCCTGCACGATCACTAGCTTGTCGAGTATCCTGAGTACCCCAGAATCTTCCAACAACGACTTTGCTCCGTCGTCGTTACGATGAGCATCGAGATCTAACCTACCTTCGACGTATGGATAGCAGCGTAACTGTTCTGCGAGGTCCGTCAACCTCTACGACTCGAGATCTCCTCCGGACCGAAACGCCTCGACAAGTATCTCGATCGCATCGTCGTGTTCAGAAGATAAGGCGTCAGCAGAGAACGTGCTCGATTTGTTCCTTGTGCGATCACCGGGGCTGTCGTGCGAAGCGGGCCGCGGGGGCCTTGGCATTGGAAATGGTGTCGGTGTCGGTGTCGGTGTCGGTGGTATTGATATCGGGAGTCCGCTGATGTCTTCCGTCCTCGTGGCCCAAGAACGAACCGAGACCGAGATCGAGATCGAGATCGAGAGGGCGAGGCGTGCCTCAAGTGGGGATGACGGTATTGCTCGTCTCCTGGAGGAGCGGATGCAGCGTGCTCACGAGCGAGGCCGCGCACCACGACGGGCAGTCTCCATCCTCCAGTGCACGCCCGCGAACGGACCAAGGTTGTCAGAGAGTGGTCTGCGAGATCGTACAGCGCAGACGCGTAATGTAGGTTCAGACTCGGTTGTCCGGGCACATCCGCGGGGAAGAGCGAGTGGCGGAGGTCGTAGTCAAGGACGAGGACGAGAACGTCGGTGTCTGCGAGGAATGGATGGGAAGCGTTGGTGAGAAGAGGAGGGTACTCGGCCATCAGGTCGAAATCAGAAAGCGCATCCACGTCAAAGCTGCTCGACCAGAGGCGCACGAGAAGTTCCGAGGCGTCGTCCGACTTTGGTGCCTTGAGCGAGCGCGAGTTGAACATGATAGACAGCGTCGTTTCTGGCACAGAGGACTGTAGTCGCCCGAGTCTAGATTCAAGGCAGGACACAATTTTGGGGTCGACTTCTGCCCTTAGAACGACGAAAAGAATATCTTCCTGCAGCCCAGTTTGAGTTTCCAGCACTTCGTGACGGTCGTGACGAATGGTATCCAAGGACACGACAAAGCTGCTTGGTGGCGACGGTCTCTCGCTGACCCACTTTGAGAACCCTTCTAGATCCATCGCCGACCATGATTCGAGAGAGTAGTCTCGCTGGGCGAATACATTCCCCGACTCCTTTTGAGGAGGAGGGTTCTGTCAGCCAAAATCATCACGCGGTCACACTCCCCTGCAAACGCGATTGAGGGAACTTTTTACTGCTTTTGGTGATTACGTAAATAGTTACTCGTTGTGCTCCTATCCTCTTCGTGTTCATACGTTCACTGCTCACAATTTTCCTGTATCCACCAATCGCTTCAAATGTACGTAGTGTCACTTTTATTTTTGTATGTCATCACAAAAATTGCATAAAATGGATATGAGACTATAACCCGTTATATGGGTCGTCTGAGTTTTTTGCTATAGTAGGTGGGGGGTCATATAATCCAATGTCCGTAAACTGAAAATCCCGTCGGACTGGGCCAGTCCGACAGACCTGTCGGGCAGCTCACATCCTGATAATGCCATATAGTTGATTTGCACTACAATAATGCCTTATAGTCCGTCTATTGCAATGCTCAAAATAGTATATTGCCGATCTAGTCGACATTCTAACGCCCCCTCCGAGACACGATGCAAAGAGCTGGGATCGACAGGCTGATGAACGTTGCGACACTGATCTAGACAGGTGACGGCGGAGGTGTTGACTTGTTCTCAAGCTTGGCGCGGCCGTAGTCCTCGACCCCGTCGTCAATGGCGATGATGACGAGAATGGGAAGATAGGCAGTCGTGGCTGAACCCCAAAAGCCGGGAAAGACTGCAACATATTACTAAGGTCAAGAATGGGACAACAGGCGTTCGCTCACGTTGGATGATGACCAAGGACAGAAAGTACATGTGGGTTATTCTGTGGAGCAGCATCATTAATATTGAGTGTAGGGTGCGGCGGGCCTGGCGGCAACGTCACGCTCACCGACTCGGATGGAGCTAGCCGTGCGAGCTCGTCCACTTCCGGGCACGTGCACTCGTATAGTTTCGCACAGCTCTCCTGGGACTCGTTCATCAACCCCCCGAGCGCCTCGAACACGGAGGTGGCCCGATGACTCGCGGGAGATCTTTCGGCGGTCAGACAGACATCGCGAAACTGGAGCACGCGTAGTGCTTCACCCGTTTGTACAGCTGGAAGTGCGTGGCTTCGACTGTTCTCTTTCAGACCACTTGATCATTGTCTCCAGCGTCACTCCAAGCTCATCTCCGTCCCCCGCGCCCTCGGGTCGCAGACACTCGACCGCCTGTACCATCCGCTCAAGCCCCTTCATCACAGTCCACGTCCTCCTCCGTCTGGTCCGCCAGCTCGCCGATGAATCTCGCCATGACCTCTGTGTGATTCGTTCCGTGGGATGCACCCTGACACCGACTCACCGAGACGCACCGCGAGCACGCGCAGGTTGTATTGATATTTGGCGTGCACAGCCTTGTCCGATATAACGAGCGAGTTTGCACAGACTAGCGTTGCGGGCGGAAGAGAAGGACCGTCCGGTCGAGGGCCAGGGAGACGGATTGTCTCGGCACTGAGTCTGGGGAAGAAGGAAATGTAGAGTGCAGAGCCCGCGAGAGACATGACAGAGGCTGCCTGATCCATCCTAAGACGAGAATCATCATCAGCACAGAGCAAGGGAAAGCTTCAAGAAGCTGGTACAGACCCTCCGC